>JAQFYC010001265.1:0-36863 GCA_034694165.1 Tomocerus mixtus | reverse complement strand
TGCTCCATTTTAACATTATTTTAGATAGGTCAATAGGAATACTTTTTGCAAAAAATATAAAACACGGCCGCTATGTGAATTATTTCGCATATTGGAAAACTGCATTTGGAGTAAGCGTGCATTTTTATGATTTGTATTTGTATTCGTGCTATGCATGTTTATTAAAAACTCTTGTAGTAAAAAAATAGTTTTAAATTTTTATTTCATACCTATGTATACAGGTTTCTAAAAATAGCTATGTGTAAAATAATTTGCAACGAATAGTCAGTAGGTATATTGGCCCTTAATGAATAGGCAGATAGTTTTTCCTTTATTATCTAACAGCTTCTTTGCTATTGGGTTACTATTTGGGGCATCTATTATATTTATTCTTATCGTCACACTGTGGACATCGATAGTTACAAATAGGCTAATTTGTAAACGCTTTGCTACAGGTAGAGTAGGCGTATACTTAACTGCTACATAATACCTTATGTCGTGTCGAATGTCCCATGTTGATGCACTGAAATTAGGATGTGTTTCCACAACAAAATTGCTCCTGAGGATACTAAATCTGCCTACACTATAGATACTGACATGCTATGTACATACCATACAGTAGATGCTTATGTATTTATTATAATATTTAATAACTTTTCGGCGTACCTTACGTGGTATGGGGTCGGGGTCGGGTGTGTAACCATATGGATGTTCTAGATATGAAATTATACATTTCCTCTGTATTTCTAATAAATATCCACATACTTATAAACAACAACTGCATATATATATTACATGGTCATTGGACTATTTGTCTCAATTTTCCTGTTTATGGACAAATACTCGGATGCAATTTGGTTTCCGCCGTAATCTCTGTGGTCCTGGTCGCAAAGGAACACACGATATCGTGCATAATGCATACAGTTCGATAATGAAAGTGTAAGTCGGAGGGCTAGTCAGTTAGGTCGGCTCATTGTCACGTCAATCGGTGCGTTGTGATTTGTGATTGACAATGGGAGAGGGATTAGCTAGTTTTGTTAGAAAAATCGTCACATTTTGGCAAACAGGACCTCTTTTCTCTAGCTAAATTCGGTATATTGTGTATCAAATATTTTTGTGTGTATGGATTTGAGTTTATGTGATGATGTGTCTATTACGGTGGTCGCGTCACTTTCCACTCTGTATGCCGTATGTTAGTAGAAATGCACATAATAATATACGAATTGTCACTTTTGTGAAAACGGTTTTGGTTTTAGTACTGGCTGTCATCGTCATCCGTTCACTGTACTGCACTGTTGGTTCTTGGTTGTGTGCTGTATTGTATTGTTGACAAACAATGTAGCAGTTTCACACAGGCCCTTATTTCATTGCCTAGCGTAGCCCTCCTTTTCGGGAAATCAATTCAATTCAATTCACCAAAAGTACACATCTCTCTTGTTGCCCTAACTCAGCATTCAGCAAACAATTCAATTTACCATTCCCACTATTTAATATACTATTTAGTGGAGGACGAGGCAAATGAGTTCCAAACTTTTTGCATTGTTCCCTTCTCTTTGCAATGTCACGCCATGACATAAATAATATAAACATATTCGTCAGTAGAGTCACAGTGTGACGATTGGGCTACCGCTACCACAAACTATAAACTTATCAATCTACCAACTACACAGATGAGGAAAGATTTCAAAGAGAAGGCAAGTTTCGGGTCAATTGTCTAGAACTGAAAAGAATCCCCGTTCCTTGTAATTGTAATTTCAAGACGAAAAAGGGAGTGAGAAATAATGTATTTCTATACATAATAGTTACATTTAGCGGTTTGAAATGCCAAACCCTATGTAAAAGAAATCTACCTTAACCGAGCCAAGCCACCAACAAAGTCTACAACTGAATTGCTTTTATAATAATATGCTATGCTAGTCTAAGTCCACCCACATTGTTATTAGTTATGAAACATGCCTACACAATACAATTCAAGTGAACAGCATCTTGAAAATTGGTCTGATTGTGATTCCTAGTGATTGACAGCAAACAATTCTTCCCGTCAGTCTTTCAGTCAATCTATAGGTAGCAATATACATTACTTGTTAGTAAATAACACCATTGGTGATACTATACTATTATTTTGCCCTCTGCTTCTTATATGCCGTATGTAGTACTTATGGATTGAATGGCAAATGTAAATTATATAAATATGGTATCGTGTGGTATCTATAGATAAAGCAAGTAAATCTTTTGGAGAGATGAGTGACGGGATGAATGAAAGAGTAAACTATTCAATTGAGAAAATAGAAATGTAACTAGGTTTAAAATTGCAGCGTTCAGAAGAGGAGCCGCCTTACCTTGTTAAGTTTAATAATGTAATGTAATAGCAGATAGATAATATACAAATAACATATCTGTGAATTAGTTAGTGAGCATTGAGTATACGGTAAAGGAGTGTATCTGTATAAGTATAACATAACTTAAGGTTTAGCTTTAACATTGCTCTAGTTTGGGACAGGACTTTACTTTTAGGTGTGGTGTTATGTGTTGTGTTGTGTGGGACATGCCAGTGTGGGTCGGCAATTTCCTCCTTCTTTTATAGAAGCAACAATGAATTGAAAAGAATGAATGAAACTCGATCAAGTGTGAAAACGGTTGTGTGTGATGTGATGTGAAGTCGTGTCGTGGTGTGCTTTAGCTTTCCATCAGACTTAACTGCCTTGCTTTGCCTCACTGATTGTCAGTGATTTGATTTGGAAAAGGTATACAAATACGTATGAAATGGAAGAAGAGCGGAAAGCAACACCGATAGATCTAGAAATAAGATAGTAAGGGATATAGCAAAGATACAAACTCAAAAATAACCCTAATACTATCTGTAATGCATTTTATTGCTATACATACATATAGTAGGAGCATTCTGCCTTCCTTACATACATATAACAATCCTTATACAATATTTGCTTATCTATTTTCTTTTACAATCGTAAATATCTAAATATAGGAAAATTTGTAGACTATGGATTCATGGATGGCAAGGGAATGGTTAGGGTTGGGAAAATTAAACTGATACATAGTAAATGGGAATTTGATGAATAGACTTATAAAGAAAGCTCGGAAATTCACACTCGGCAAGTGATTTTTAATGGGAGTTTGCACTCCCTGTGGTTTTCCCTTGCTGTTGACTAGACCCATTTGTTTTCTGTGCAAATAACTCCCGGAAAAAACACAGACTGGGTATTCTGTCCCCATTCGGTGTTTTACACTTCTATACTGCATACATACTTAATAGTGCTATCATACGTGAATGTTAGAATATGTATTGATACATAGCATGTCGTGCTTTAACTTTTCACACTATTACTATACTGTGCATTACTAAAAAATATTTGAAATTTCTTCCTATGTACGATGTCTAACTACACTACAAACTACACTACCTTATATACAGAATGCAGAGTAGGTGAATCTCTTAAATCCTAAAGGTATACAATAAAGTAAGCCATTTGCACACTTTCGCAGAACAACTGACGAGAGCTCAGCTTGTCAAACAAAGTTAACTACTAAAGCTATAAAAAAGTTAAAACTATCAGCAATGTTCTTGCAGTTCGTATAGTTTCTGAAGTAAGATAGTAAGTTGATATTCTGTATAATGATGTAGCTTTTGCCTGTACTTATGTATTGGTATTATCATAAAAATGGATAGAGAAAACAAATTCGGAGTAAGTTTATATGCAACAATGACACGACAAAGGCAACAACTCAAGAAGTGTATGTAATGCACACAGCGCAATTCTACGTACGTAACGCAGTCAATTCTCAATTCTTGTCATGTGGAGATACTCGAACAACAGAAGTGTGACAATTGAAAGCCTCATCCTCGACTTTCCAACAATTCCAACATAACACTGAACAGATTGTAAAGTGCTCGCATGGGAATCTAGACACTTGTACTTTTTGTCACCTCTCCGCTCGGCTCGCTTCGTTTGGCTTGTTTGGCTCTCCTCATCTTCAGTTTACAGTTTGGTTAGAGTTTTAGAGATGAATTCGTCTAGTCGAAGTAAAAGCAAGTGTGAAGACTGACGGAGTGAACTGACGCCAAAGCAAAAGTATATATACATATAGGAACGAACCCTAAAGATATAATTATATTTGTATTTACTTACGCGTTAGAGGACAGTGTAGTGTTAGTCCACATGTTAAACTTAAGTTTAGTGTGAGTTACTGCACTATGTATTACCTATCCAACTTATTTGCCTATTCGTTCACTTCACGTGCAAGTACAGTTATATTTTCAAAGGGTTCTTATACACTTAGATTGACAATAACTTGATGTTGGTTTGGTATTGGTACGCGGTTTATATAGTTAACAAATATTTTGATGGCTGAGTGAGTAAGAAGGGGTGATTTCATTTGATTGAATGACATGAATGTATTTTTCCAATGAATGAATGGATATATTAACATAACAAGAAACTCTAAATCGATATTTTCGACTTTCTGCACCTGTAAGCAAGAAAAGCAATTGACGCAAAGAAGAATTTGTAAAATGTTCCGGACTCTTCGTTCTATTTAATTGTAAATGCTTAGCATGGAGTTTGCTGCTAAAGTGCCCTGAAAAGAAATGAGTTCGTAACTTATTTAGTTTTGTTTTAGTGAAGAAATGAGATTAGATATTGATTCTGCTTTGGGGTATTGTACTACAAATAAATTAGGTTAATAAATAGTTTTACCATATACTAATGTTCACTAAATAATTGCAGTCCTCATTAAGGATTAGTTCATTATGTAACTTGACTCACCAAGAAATACTGCTGGAACATTTTAAAGGCAGTGACAGATAAATGACAACTAATTTAATGGTTATTAGTTTAGTACTGCTACAGAGCACTATCAGTACTTACTGCCCTTAAAGAATAAAAATACTCTTTCTTTATTGATACATTTTTTATTCCCTTGAACATGAAGTCTTTGGAGAGTTTATTTGATTACCAATAATACATATTCGCACAGAAAGTGCATTCATTGCACTGAAAGCATTACACGTATTGTGATGTTATTTAAGCATAAATTGAATTGTGGGCAGCGAGCAGCAAGATCATTGTTGACGATACTAAGCTAGAGATATCCTTCCTTCATAACATTTCACTGTCTACACCCTGAAATTACGTAATGTAGTTACGTGATACGTGCCTTCCTAATATGTAGTTTTGTTATAGCGTACCTGCTTTTTTGCATTGCGTATTTGTGCACGTACGTATATTTGCATGTGTACAATGTGCAATAGGTACAAACAGTAGACTAAGCTATATAAGAATACTGTATTAAGTAAATAATGTTGTACAGAGTGCAATGAGCACAGCCAGGCAATTCTGTGTAGTTATTGTTGCAAAGAGGAAAGAACCTTAGAAATGATAAGCTGAGAACAGAACATTGAGACGAGAGAGGAGCAGGAGCGATACAAAGAGAGTTGAAATGGGATGGGAGAGGAACTGAAACTGAATCGAACTAAATCTCAAATATTATACATACAGAGAATACAAAGATGAGAGGAGAGCCGTGCGAGCGTCTGTAATGTTACGCTAGAGTTACCGTTCATAAAAATTGCCTTCAAGTTGCAACACTGTATAAATCCGGGTATTGTCATCCGAATGATAACACATAAAGTAAGGGGCTCCCAAAAACTATCTTTCATGTTTTCATTCTCCAACAAAAAGGTAGAAGGAAGCATTGCCGCTACGTTGCGGCAACTCTGTTAAAATCCCTGAAACCCCTAAAAACGTGTCACACTTGCTTGAACTTGCTCTTGGATTGGACTTGGACTCGACTCTCTCCTTTTCCCACTCTACTCACAAGAATTAACAATGAAGAAAAATAAAAATGCTGAACAGGAGTAAGAACAAGAAATAGCTAGTGGTAAGGAGAAAACTTTATGTTTTGCAAGTAGTAGGTATGAACCAACTTATTAGTATATATTACAGTGTATCATAATCTTCATGTGCATTGAGTTTAAATCAAAAAAATGTATAATTACTTTGCTTTATATTTTATATGCCAACCTGTTTTACGCCAAAAAATGTGTAACTACTCTATTCAGTGTAATTACAACCACAATTTAGTAGTTACCTATTGAAAACGTGGCCAAATGAATAATTGAGTATTAGGAAACCCAAATATTTACAGAAAAATGTGTGCAAATTGTAAGCCAAAAACGATTCATATTTATTCGAATTATCTATCATTTTGGAACAGAGAGGAGAAAATTGCCACAATCTAAAGGAAATCTGCAGTTTCCATATTATACTGCATTCCATTAAGTGGAAATGGTACTTGTACCGCAAATGTATTAAATCTTCGCTTATAGTATAAGTAGCAGTATGGAGCTACTATAAGGGACAATTGCCTTGATATTGAAGTGTAAGGTGAGTGTAGGGAAATCTGAGAATGGATTTGTAGTAGTGAATGATATGAGAGGGAAGGATTTGATAGCAAGTTTCGTTATAAAATTGAGAGTTTGTCCTGAGTCCTCGTTGTCTGGCTGTAAACCGCAATATTCTCCCGGAGCAAACAACGCTCAAGTTTAGGAAATAAAGACATCATGCTGTTCCCATTTTGACTTCCCTTCATTTGCCTGCCACTTACTACTCCCTGACGTACTCCAAATACAAATAGCAGGCCAAGCCAAACCACTGCGATTATTTGTCCGTAACTGCCAACAGAGACTTAACTTCCCTTTACCTACAAAACACAATGCAGCAAAAGCAATGTCCCATTCCAAGTTTAATATTTGCCTTTTGGATGCCAGAAACTCAACTCAAACAAAAGGAGCAAGAGCCCATTAGGAAAAGTTGAAATAATGGGCATACACACAGAATATGTAGTAGTATCTGTAGAGCAATAGGAAAAAGGGAATTCGACTCGTTTTATGCCTCTCATATCCGAAGAAACACTTGCTTCACGATCGTTTTTTATTTGACTTTATCCTTCTTCTCTTCATATAAGTTTTCCGTTTCATACTCACTTCCACAAGAATGAATGGTTTAAGAATTTCGATAACATTTTAGAAGAGCAGTCTGTTTATATTTACAATGCGATCCGTCCACATCAAACCATACGCAAGTTTAATATCACGTTTTAAGGGCTACTTACCTTTACCTTCAAACAGTGTCATCCGACAAATATGAATTCAATGGTGCAGAACAATTTGAGAGTAGATATTTAATGAAAATCTGCCAGCAATCATATTGCATTCAATATCCAAACATTAAATGCTCCATTATTTTATGAAGCATTAAGTAAACAATCAATTTCAACAGTATTTTCAGATAAGTAAAGGAAGAATTAATTTTCATGAATGATGCTTACCATTTAAATAAGTAATTATACTAAAGCGCTAAAAGTGTAACTTTTCATCACTGATTTATTCACAGTAGACGCTATGTAGTAGCTGTATGTATATTTAATAGTAATATTATTCTAAGCAGATATTATGTATACATTCATTCACAATAAAAGCATTCACAATAATTACATTTCACAAATTGTATAGGTATATCGAATATAGTATTACTATGCTGCATTCCCGAATTCGGCTACATGATTGCGACTGGTTTGAAATGAGATATTGATATTACCTATTTAAGTATTATATTTGCTATTAAATGGCATCCTTAACTAATTAACTTAATGTTAGTGACCCCTCATTGTTTTACATATTATGCATTGCATTGGTTATTATAATAGTAGCCTTAGACAATTTTACATAGTATTTTGGTTTTAGTATTTGCATATAAAGAAAAGAACACTAGTGATGTAGTGATTAGTCATCCAATGTACGTATAGTATGTATTTATACACTGTTTTACAGGTATTTTAAATGGGCAATACAAATTGCATGGGGAAATATTGCACAAAGATCATGATTCACAATAACGTGAGTAGTAGGTATTTACTTTACGTACTATTATTGGTACAATAAACAATAAAAGAAGAGGTAAAAATATATTATAGTAGATATAAATTATTCCTAGATGTACATAGTATTAAAAGGTATCGTTCAGTTTCTATTACATAGTGTACACTGAATTAAGTTTGATAATCGAACACGCATGAATATCCCTTAGTGTCATTACTTGCACATAAAATGTGTAATGAATGTGGCGTAGCATTACGGTGGGAATAAACAGATTGCTATTTAATTGGATTTTATGGGTTTCAACCTATAACCCTACTCTGTATCAAAATTTGATTTACCGAATTATAAATTTTGAGTGCCTAATGAAATGACAAATAAATATAAAAATTATTTGCGAAAATAGTCTTGTTTGCTCATTAACTATTTATTTATAACACGGGACGCTGTGGGATGAAACTACAAAAAAGGGCTACCATAGAATTAAAGTAGCAGTCCAACATGGCACTTCATTCGTAACTAAACTTTAATATAAGCTTTGAATATAAATAGGGATAGAGAGATTATTAATATGAATTTATATAAATTCTTAGCTGTGTCATCACAAAATGCAGACGACCTAGCATAACAGACCTACCTACTTATCATCTGTCTAATAAGGTAAATAATTACACCACTATCGTGTACTGTGTAGGTATATATCTGTATTATACACTCTAGAAGTTTAGAATTAAGCAGCAAACACGTATACACAATTATATATTTTAATATGCATTGCATTGCCTGCATAATCATAGCTAAAGTATATATTCACTAACAATAACAAACTAACTATTATACTTAATTGTACAATTAATTATATCTAACGAATAACATTAATTTAATAACCTATCTTCATCTTAACTATACCGACCACATATTGTATATATAATATTATTTGTATTTAAACTGCACACCTAACAATGCAATAATGCTAGGATACGATTGACTGTGTTGCTACATACTTATACAATTAGTGCATTATAGAGATTCGCCAGACCTGATACTTATAAACACGTAAAACTGTATCTGTATTACATACTTCTGAATAGTTATTATTACTATATTATGGTTATACCCTTTATGTTACAATATCTAATATACATATGACATTTGGGCGTGGATCTGTATTCTGTATGAATGTAGTAGGTACTAGGTAATTTACCTTTTAGTGAAATGGGGGTGATGTGGTATGGCGAAGTGAGTTTAAGTGAAGTATCCATAAATTGAGAAGGTATGTATAATATATTATGTAATTTATCATACGATTATATCTATAAAATGGTTCTGCCTTAAGTGTTTATAGCACTTGATATTTTTCTGAGGCTCCATAAGAGTCCATGCACTCGGCGGCGGTTCTATTGGCAAAATTATGTTGAGTATGTGAGCTAGAGATAGCGTAGGGATTGGTCATTTGGTGGTGGCCAAACTGGTGATGGTGATGATGAGCTGGGGTAAAGTAATCACTCATATTGGTATAGTAAGGAGTGGTGCCATAGCCCTGAGTATAGCACGAGCCATTCTTATACGTTGAGTAAGCGACCGGAGAGCTTTTTTGAACAGTTCCATTATGGAAATCGCTGAAGGGGGCATGCCAATGGAAATTTGCAGCTGCAGATGCACTTACAGCCGCCCCGTAATTAGGATGTTCCATAACGGTGCCTCCTGGTGGACTAATGTGTCCTTGACTATGTCCAACGATAGAAAGAGAGCCACCGTAGCCAGTGGACAAATGGCTTGGAGATCCGTCGCCCATGGAAGAGGAGTGTTGAGAGGAGCCCGGAGGACTGTTTGTATTCGGGGACATGGACTGCTTAATGTAGACCTTCGGGTAGAGAGATGTGGCTGGTGAGGGAGATGATCCATCTTTGTGGTTGTTGTTGTTGTTTTGCTGGTGATGATGGTGATTGTCTCCAGGGTGGATGTGCGGAGGTGGTTGAGCATTTGGTTGTTGTTGTTGCTGCTGTTGCCCGTGGCTCATGTTCCCCGATGGAGAGCTTGTGCTAAGTGCCGAACCATTTGTGGTCACTCCGGAACTCGTCGCCGGATTCAAGTTCGACATCGACTGGGGCTGAGGGGAAATTGGGGAGGAGTTGCTATTCTTTACGGATTTAGCTACTCGCCCACGTTTACCTTGTGGAGTCGTTGCTGAACCAGTGTTGGCCATTTGCTGGGCTTGTTGGCGGCATTTGGCTCGACGATTCTTAAACCACACCTGAAACAGTAAATCACATTGCATATTTAGAATAGGAAATCCTGTGAAGCTATATATTATTTACCGTTTACGATTTGTCATTTGCTAGCAAGCCTAATTATTGTTATGAACTATGTTACTTAACACAATTCTATCACTTTATTTCTATTTAGGTACTTAAATACATATACTTTATTCACTAACTGCAATCTGAATACTATCCTCTCACCATCAATCAATTTAAAACAACATTTTTGCGTTACGAGCAAGCAAGTTAGGTAGACTTCACAGAGATCAACTATTACAATATTGCACCAATTGTGCAATGCATAATGTATATAACGAAAAAAAATTTTAAGCAAAAAATAGATAATGGTTATCCCGAGTTTCGAAAGTTGAAGTTCTGAGTGTGTTGAAATAATATGAGCGAACCTATATATTATACGCTATATGTAAGATACATATAAAACATATGAATATTAGTAAGTGACAATATTTACATATAAATGTGCTTATAACAGTATTAAAGTAAAATAGACCTTCGTAACGTAGGAAATCATAATCCTGCCTTCCTATGCTGTCAGTTACTGTTGTTATGTGATGGTGTTTGGCATGCATGTAACTGATTTGTCTTCGTGAAGCTAATCGTAATTCGTAAGTATAACGCTAAGCTTTATACTAACCTAGAGCGTATTGAAGCCATTTGTGATTGAAATTGTGATGACTTCTATGGTGCTGGTGCGTATTATGCAAAGAGTACAGATATACATTCATAGACAGAAATAACATAGAACGTATGCAATATAATTTTAGTGTTGATGTTGGTTGGCAAGAGTAACATTATCTACTCCCCGAGCTAAATCACATCATCAACTGAATTAACTTTTGCAATTCAATTACTTTCCTTCCTCCTCTCGACTCTATTCAACAACAGAACTGACTGAGTGGAGGGGCTAATGCGCTATAATATCTCCTGCCTTGCATGTCTCTCTCTAGTCTCTAGGAATGAGCACAAATTTTTTAGGCACGCCTTTCTATTCGCCCTTTATGTACAAATAAAAGACAAATTCGAGGCTGATGCTGGCTGATGTCTGTGTAATGTGATGTAAGTCCCTTGAGGGCTCTTCACTTAGATTCCACTTTTATTCCTACTTAGTCCTACATCCACCTATAGGCATTTCATCTTCATCTGTGCTTAAACACAGAGAAAAGGTTAGAATATACACGCAGTTACATTTAGTATCTAAATACATTTATTTTTAGTGTAGGTACTAGGTACACGGACGGAAGATACCTACAAAAGTCAGGATGGGAATCACATTCAAAGAACGCGTAACGTAAGATACTCCAATTTTAAACAGATAATAGATCCAAGTGTGAAAATACTTACTATAGGCATTCAAAATTCAAAGCTAGATAAACTAATTACAAAAATGAAAAGTTTCTTAAACATAGAAAATCTTGGGAAACATTAAATGAGTTAAGAAGTTATGAAAGTTATAGAATTCGAATTTCTGGAAAGAAAGTTTAGTTCTAAATTCCAATTGTTAGCTTGAGTAGACTATCTTTATTTTCATAGCAAAAGTTTTCAAGAATGTTTCTATCCTAGAAGTGACTCGTGTATGTACCATACAAATAGTTTATATAGACCGATCCTTTTCTCAATGCTAAGTGTTTCTTGAGACAGGCTGATATAAATGTTGTAGAGTGGAAAAGTTGAGAGCAGTATGCAGTATGTACTGTTCAGGTTTGATAAATATATATTATGTATGTATACTGTATGTAGCGTATAATAGGACTAGAGCAAACTTTGTTTTACGTTTCTGTACATTGAACATTCGACGCTACTTAAAGTAGCCATGAAGAGCAAACTGAGAGACAGAGAAGAGAATTCTAAAGGAAGGAACTAAACGCGTTTCCATGTGCTTTTAGGATTAAATTCCTCTTGCTATGCACTGCACTACACTGATGCTGTGCTGTTCTGATTTCGTTTCGTTTGGTGGATTGCTTTCCTTTCCTAGGAGATGCAAGGAAGCAAACCAAGTCTACTAAAAGACTTGAAATGTATTCTGTAGTATGTACTACTGTGTAAACTAAAGTAAGTTCCGTCCTTCAGACACTCGCTCGCACTCCTGCAACAACATTATCGGAAACTTTCTACACACTCTCAGCCAAAATATCGATTTACAGTTACATTCCCTCCACGACTACTTTATCTTTCTCTCGACACCCATTTTCAGTTTTCAGGAACTTGTACCAAAAGATACGTACTTACTACCTACATATTTAGCAGAACTATGCCTACTCCTACACAACTGCACTACACACGCTGCCATAAAATATATTATAGTTTAGTCTTTACTTTCCACCTCATTCTTTATAGCCCATGTAATGTTATGTACTTTAGCGCACTATACTTGACTGATGGATTCTTCTTTAAAATGTAAGCACGCAGTTCCTATACTACCAGGATTTTTTTAGTGGACATTACATTACATACATGCTAAACGACCTAGCTACAATAAGTAATAAATACTTTACGCCTTTAAAAATGCTGGTCGGAAATTAAAAAAAGTTTCTTTACTACTAGTTAAATATTAATTCAAGTTTCAGATTACTAGAAATAGTACTAAGTATAGTGTAGGTATGCAAGGTATTCGAAAAATGATGCATAGCACAAGTTGCAAATGCGGAAAAAGTATCTTCGCAATATGAACCTCAATATAACTCCACTTTTATGCAATCGTAAAAGACACATACTAAACATACATAAATTGTAGGCATAATTTTGACAGTGTGTTACGTTCTTGTGTTGCTATACTACCAACTTTGCTACTATGTAGTATGTACATTTGTCAAAGCTACACAAAAATGAGTACAGAAGAAAACGCGTCTGTGAATACGCTGAATAAGAGAATTAAAAAGGATAAACTGAGAATGAATAGTATAAGTATAAAGTAAGAAACCTAAAGGAGATACCGGAAAGGAATACATAAAAGGAAAAATAATGGAATTAGAGAAAGGTAGTGTGTGATATGAAGAGCAAAGGAAAGAAGGAATTAAATACGAGGACAGTTCCTTTTGCTTTAGTTAGTTAATGTGTGTAGTAGCGTAGTTTCCGAGAAATCTATACGCATGTGAAAAAAGCGGTTTTTGCTAATTCGAACAAAGGAGTTGACTCAACGAAGCGAGACAATTGACAGCATCAGCGTTAAATCGGATCAGTTACACACTCAACCAAGTCTATAATGCATATAACACTCAATCGCTTAAACTATCTATGCTGGCATAATGTAGATTTTATAAGCAAAACTAACCATCTATGCGTTTATGAAATTGAATCCCCATAAACCAGCCAAAGAGAAAAATAATTTCAGTAAAGCATTTCCGACAAGATGGAATTTTATAATAATAATATATAACTCGCTCTTATTACTGATAGTATAATACGATGCCTCGTATAAGACGGAATTATCTAATACGTACTTGCGTGAACTAATATGTAGATGTATCCTGTTCTGTCAAAGATTGTCCGTACTATACTACATGGCATCGATTTGTATTTCCCGTGAGATATGTAAATGGTTATCTTTGACTGATAGATTCAGTATTAAGGAATGTGTAACCTACTTCTACTTCTACACTCTTGGTTTAACACAAAATATTATTAGGAAATATTTTGGGGATAGAGGAAAATATCCCTTTGCGAGGACTTGTAAAATACTAAATGTAGCTTTGTACATGTATAATGTATGAGAATTCTTTAATACACTGATAAATCCTTTGCGTACTTCATTTATGCATATCTTTTCTCGCCTTAATGCTAATTTATGTAATATTTAACTACTTTTTCATTTGGTACAGATTTTCCTACTTATGCACGTTATGTAAAAATTATCTGACAATCTAAGGCATTGCTATCATTCGAGAAATATCACAAATGTATAAAGTACAATACCAGTAAGACGAAAAGTCATAATTAGTATTGCCCGGTTCCCTACGCTTGATATTAAAAACACATTGAAAACTGTCCTTAAGCCTGTGGAAGTAAGCTCAAAAGGTGAAATCGAGCATATTTTTCTAGCCATCTAAAATCATAGAAAAGATTATTTGAAGAAAAATTGAGATCATTACCTGGACACGAGATTCTGGTAGATTAATCTTTAGAGCGACTTCTTCTCTCATGAAGATGTCAGGATACCTCGTCTTTCCAAACAGAGTTTCCAGGATATCCAACTGTGTTCTGGAGAATGTGGTTCTTTCCCTACGTTGTTTTCTGGGATTATTTCCACCTGAACATGAAATAAATATTCAAAACCTTAGTATGTTAACAAACATGTACATTTAAATTTTTCCTTTCATGTCATTATATGAAGCAGACAGAGTGTAGCATTGAATACTGAATTGCTGAATACCAATATGAATTAGATTAGGTAGAATTAAATACATATTTAATATAATGGAGTTCAGAAAAAATATTTAAGCAGGGACTTACAGGGATCCATAGGGGAACCGTATACCGAAGATACGGGATCCATGGGTGAGCCGGTCATTCCCATACCGAAGCCTAGCCCATTCATGCCCGGATAAGTTGACTTGATGTAGTTCATGGCAGCAAGTCCTACGGGAGTTGTTCCGCTGGAAGATGAGCCACGCGAGGGCGGTGGACTGGGGAAAGAAGGAGGAAGGAAATGGGAATGGCAAGACGGAAATGACCGTGAGAAATCCACGATGATCTCTTCTTTGCTTGACAGGCAAGCCAATTGGAGCTGAACGCTAAATATTATTTGTAACTCTTCTGCCCGTAGCCTGCCCGCTCCTCCGCCGATACTTTATTTTCACTCTCGATCTCTCGAGGGATTCGTTTTGTTTTACTTGGCAAGTGTTTCTGCTCCGATAAGTCGATGAATTTTATTATTCACACTGATGTGACTTCCCTTGCTTGTAGTACCGCACAAACACTTTGCGTTTATTTAATCTCCCGATTTTATTTTCATTTCACTGTATCGGAAATTCTTTATAAAAGAGTTATTGCACATATGTAGTAGTAGTAATATTTATTTTATAAGTGCATATGCCGCTTCTTTTCGTATGTGTGTATTAAGTATTTCTTGTATAAGAACTGCTTTTTAGTTCTCACACTATTCATCGGACTGTTCACACATGGAAATTGAGTTGACTTAGCTGAAACCGAGCCGGTTACCACAAATGACAGAATAAGCGACCGCAAAACTTCCTTCCTTCCGCTTCGTATCTGTATTTCAGTTCAGAATCCCTCTCTGTCTCTTCTAGGGATGATAACTTTCACACAGAAAAGAACGAACTGCAATTTCAAAATTTCAATTCACATTCATTAGACGATTGTACTTGCAGTAACTTTACTTTATCACTATTTTGCGTGAATGCAATTTTCACACTTGTTGTCAAGTGCAGTTTAGGCTTAAACTTATAAAAGGGATTTATTATGGCTAATCTTTGAGATTAAAAGATTCTCAACTCCTGATTATGTTTCAGTGTATTGTATACAATATGCATAAAGAAATATTAAATCAAACTGAGAAAGAGAAATTGTAAGGGACTAACTGCAGAAGAACACACATAATCACACCGAAAGGGACAAAAGTACACTGACTAACGCCTTAGTTGGCTGGTGTAGTAAAATGTGGTGTGTTGTTATCGTAGTGAACACGACACGGTCAAAACCTAACTAGAAGGTATAATGTATAATATCGTAAGTAGTGCTGGTAAGGTACTAACCGCAAAGTAATACAGTACACCTACATACAAACTACCTACAGCTTTGGTCGGGTGCAAGGTGAAGTGAACTGACGATAAGTAACTAATGTAATGCAAAGGAAATGTCTCTTTCTCAAGTTTACAAGTAAGTTCAGATCGGAAACTCTGATTCTGGGGAGTAAGTGGATAACTCTGCTTTGTATTGGATAATAAAGGTATAGGGATAGTGATAACCTTACCAGAACCCAAATTTCTCGGTAAACGTATAGCACACTGTACTGTATGTATGTATGCATGTAGATATTTACTAAAATGTACCTGTTTCATTTTCTGTCTTGTTCCTTGTATACGTAAGTAACTAGTAGGTACAATACATACAAGTATGCAGTCATAAGTAGCCAAGGTACGACAGGCAGGTAAATACATAAGTAAGTAAATGGTGGTGATAGGGCATTAGATACCTACCTTCAGTAAGTTTTTAAGAAGTTAGGCTTCTTTGAATGCAATCCAATGCAATGCAATGGCTGATTTGGTTTAACGTGTTATCTCACTATGTTAGGACTTGAAGTTTATATATTATAACAAAATGTCTATGTTATGTTATGTAGGAAGGAGATAGGAAGACTTGACAAACTCAGCCAAGACCAAGACAATACCCAAATGACACTGTATTGTATATTTACTGTATTCCCTTCAAGGTGCGATTTGACTCTGATCTGAACTCCTGTGTAGTTCGCTTTGATTCTAACGATAAGTCCTATACTACACGAAAGCTGACTGTTACAAAGAACAAGAGAAAATAACGCAACGGAATAAAATAGCAAAGGAGTAGGACTAAACCTATGTACAGATATGAATATGACTATCTGTACTTATGTATGACTGTACAATAGATTACCTGGAAGATGACATGACAATGTTACATTACAATGGATATTCACATTTGTTATAAGTATATAGGTATGTAGTATTTGTATATGCTGTACACATTGTGTACATTATTTAAAGAAATGTTGTAGATAAGTATATAGTAAACTTTAAGTTTGTTATGATGCTAACTTATGTGGGATGCTAATGAGCACATAAGCAATAACGTTAATAAAGGGAAATGGTAATAAGTATACTTAAGGGTAGAGGGCTCGACTAAAAATAACTTTACAAACTAGCCTCAGTTTACATGCAATGCAATGCACTCACACTTGTATCTATTACTTACTAAAGGCTACTAAATATTTATTTTAGTGAATATCAAACACACAGGTAACCGCAACAATGAATGCAAGAGAGAGCTTCATTACAAAAAGCAATAGAAGCAGGATTAGACAACAGCGACAATTATTTAACATACGTACTTATAATAATGGATACTCATGAGTACGGCTCAATTCCGATGAGCTTTCTTGCTTTCATAATATACTTGGTATCTGTGCTCTGTGCCTTATGTTCAGCTCAGGTAAGCTATTAAAAATAGTTATTTGAGGAAGCCTAAGAATTGTTTGTCTAAAAAGGTCACTTTACTTGGTAATGAGTTTTATTCATAACCTGTAACTTATTCTGTGTGAGTGTATTAACAAGCTGAAGAAAATATACAATATTATGCATCTTGGTCTTTGCATTGACAATTCCGAGAATGGAACTGAAATGTTTTAAAACAAAAGAACAACAATTATTTGGTTCTAATGTACTAATAAGACAACCTACTAAACAACGTAGTACAATATAATATGTAGGAAGGTTATAAGGGTAGGTAGGCTAGTAAAAAACGGCTAGCCAGCCGAATCGTTCAGTAAAACTTATTGTTAAAAGCTGAAACTCGGTAAAAGACGGACTCCCTTGGTTGAATTTAGAATTGAGTACAAGTATTTGTAGCAGAGGTGAGCAGAAGGCGTTTTGAAACGGACGAGAAAGCCAATGTGCTCAAAGAAGAGGTGGATCTCATAACATAAAGCATACCGTTTATTTATCTTTGAGTGTAGCTATGCAAACAGGGAATAATGTATTGCTACGCTTACGCTACAAAGTACAAGCAGGACAAGCAACAATTTTCGAGAAATTGGTGGACCTTTTTGTAAGAAGAATCAAAGGGTTGAGTTTCCCTTCTGGCTACATCGTTCCCTTGTATGTACAGATGGATTGGAACTGTAAATCATCCTGCTACAGATACTTGCACACTATAAAAGGGAACATTGAAACAACATGGCATGGGCAACTTGTTTATACGAAAGCAATGCAATATAACAATTATATAAGTTGTTATAATACCTACTACATATTATATTCACATACATAAACATTTAGTAAGTTTATTCCCTCCAGCATATTATTATATAGAACATAGCTTGGTGCATATACATATTGAGTTGAGTATCCACCTTCTTCTTACCCAGCCATAGTTTTTATTTGAATTAGATAATCTTTAGTTAACCCGTTCTTTCTGTTCACTTAAATACTTAGTACTAAGGATAAGTAAACTAGTAATAATAAACATTTTACTAATTATACTTTGAAATGCCATCTTAATCTCCAATACCTACAACCTAAATAGTAAAAATAATAATAATATATCTAATATTACAGTTACATACAAAGATATATATATCTATTCTGTTTGTAAGTCACACTAATGGAAATTAATATTAATTACAGATAGTACCATTTTATAAGATATTCAGTGTATTACAAGTTTAAACTGCTTGTCTGTGTCATAATTTTAAGTCTCAGCAACAGTGTCATAAATGTAGTTTTGATCCTAAATGCATTATACTATTTTAAGTAACGATATGAAATAAATAGCTAATAGCAAGGAATGAATGGTGAAAAATCATACTGCAACCAGCTATGTTTGGGATTGAGAACATGCACAATAAGCATTTTTATCACAATACAGATAGTTTTAGTCCAAAATAGTAGTAAACTCCTAAAATTGATTTTCACACTGCTTACGGATTGCAGGCCGTAAGTAGTAAGCGTACGCAAATATGCCGTCTAGTGTATTGCAAAACTGCTGCATAATATTGTACAGACGGTATACGGACAAAGTAGAATTCATCGGCAGCTATTATTAGTATATTCTACCTCAAGTTTCAAGTGAATGCACATAGGATACTACGTCAGGATACTGTGTCCAACGGGATACTACGTCCGCGATTCGTACAGACAATTGCAATGTAAATTCAATGTAATAAAATTTGCAATTATTGCCCCGGCAAGACTAAAATGTCCACTCCGGACAAGGAAGTTAGCGAGTTACCCTCCCTAATCCCTAACTTCAGATTCTTATCCGGTGTGGGCTTATTAGTTTGACCGATTATTGCCCCTAAACATAATATACCTATGTTAGGCATACAACTTCTTAGTTCATACACATGTATGAAAGCTTAAACATTTTCCTAATACGCTATATGCATGTGTAAAGAGCATCGGGGTTTGCAAGGTTGTCAATAAATTATGTATTTGCAACATTAGACGCTTCTGCACTTCACATTAGCTTTTACTTATACGAAAGCCAAGACGATAGCACTAATGTTATTTATATGTTTATCGATTCGATATTAGATAAGTAGCATGTCTCCTCCATGTACTGTAACCTTAATGATGCGAAAATATGTTTGTAGCAAAGAAGCACTTAAGAATCTGGTAAACTATTTCCAGTACTAGTAATGTTAGGAATGAATGCATATAGTGACATGGATGGAATAGTAGAGAGGGGGAATGAAGTAAGATTGCCAAAGCGAATGCAGGGAGACAAAGCTGACAAGCCTCTGCTGGCCATAGCAACTGACAATCAGCTCAAGTCCTTCAGTTAGTCAGACAGAGAGACAGACCATCCAAAGCAAGCCATCTAAAAGTAAACCCAGTTGAGTCGTGTTCAGACAGACGAAAGAGAAGAGAGGCATGAAACTGAACTGAAAGACTTTTGTGTTTTAATGGAAGAGCCATCAAGACAAGTAAATTATTAACGATACACTCCATTCAGTTATGACAAGCCTCATCTAAACTCTCCTCAATGCTATTTTCTAGCTGAATGCTCATATAATTCCCTCTCCTTCTTTAATCCTTTGGGACTATCTTCCTCCAGTCATCACATCACTCCACTTTCTTTCCTCTTCATCCTCATTCCCAGTTCCTTTTTAGAATTACTCTGATAAACGTACATCTACCTTATTTCGTACATCAGACTATCTACATCCATTATTCTGTATCGTGCCGATACAGAATAATGTATAATGTATCGAGACGTCTGTGGTGTCTGTCTGTTAGTCTGTGTGTCTGTTCGCGCTCTAGCTTTTTAAATTTCTATTTTAAATTCTGTTTTCATAATTCGAAAGAGGAGGCCAAAAGTAATCTTGTCAGTGCTTTCGGACCAAATTGGCCAAACCCCATGGAGTTCTGGCCACGCCCACTTATTTTTTAAATAGAAACATGGCAACTGGGGTATTGTTTTAAAGGTTTTGGCGCAAGGAGTTCAAATATGAATCTCAATTTACCCCACATATGGGGCAATGTGAGATTTTGTGGGAATTTAGTTATAAAAGTCTAATAAATGCTTCGTGCTATTGGATTTCGTTAGAATTTAGTAATAAATGTCTCTAATATGCCATTTAAACCATTTTCCTAACTATAAAACCCAAAGTGGAATCGGTGGTCCAGTTTGGGTTTTAGAGTGCGCAGTGCGCATAATGTCCACTGCCGATACAGTTGGACACCCATTGCCATGGTTTACTTCTACTTTATCTGTATTTCTATACTTACAAATATATATTACTGTTATGCTTTTGCAGGCACTCGACTCTGCAAATAGGTAAAAATGCGAAAGGATATGGTACACGTACGCGACGCGTCTCCCACTCAAGTTATTTAGAGTTAGTGCTTTATAAATAACCAAAGAATATATGAAGTAGTGATACAACAGCTGATGGGTTAAGTTACCACAAAGAAGTATTTCAACTCAAACTGCACCATCCGAAATAATGTTTTTACCGTTTTATAAACGTCCTGTCACGTCGTTGCTTTTATTAAATATATAGCTAATGCTCCATTAAACATCATAAAAAATCGAATAAACAAAAACTTTGAACGGGTAGTCTTAATTTCCGAGTTACAATTAAATGTGTATACAGTATACACTAATCTTATCCAAGCAAATAGAACTACCAAAAATTCAATTTGCTCAATTCTATGCAACACATATTATGTATAAGTAATATTATATGTAACAGTTTATTGTAATCAGCACGTTATTTATGTAGTGTACTGGTATGTAGATAGCTTACTGTGGTCTATAGTCTGGTCTCAGTCTCAAAGATTAAAGACTTATTGCACTATAATATTTTTAAGGTACACACTGTAGATAGTTAGTACCTAATAATAAGCACAATCAGTTCAGTCAGTGGAATTGTAATAGAAACGGGTCTCTTTTATCTTGACGAGGGAAGAGATGATAATTGCTACCTACCTAACCACATTAGCTACCAGTGTTTTGCACAATAGATTTTCTCCATTTTCCCTGAAAAATTGTAGATTGACACGCAAGGCAGCGTAAGCACTTTTCATAACGAGCCAATTTGCTCAACGGCAGAAGAGAAATTATACTGCAGCTTCAGTTCTTCAGGATTTTTACTTGGGTAGCTTTACCATACAAACACATCTATCCACTATACTATACACACAATTTTTTTTTAAATTGCGAATCTGTACATAAGTATGCGTAAGATCTTGTAAATGCCAAAAATGATATAAAATCTGACACAGATATTCATTCAAAACGGGTTGAAATAATTGGCATAGCAGATGTACAATAACACATAAGTTCACAATGTTACACAGTCAAAGGCCAAAACGTAACTAAAGCTATATTAGTACTACTTACATATAGCAAGGAGTCCAAAGATATGCGAATGTATTTACTTGCTGAAATAAATATTGCATTGTTTCTTACTATAATCTGTGCATACTGAGTGTGCAAAGTTGTAAGCAATGTAATATGTAGATAAATAAATGACAATATGAATCACAGGAAAGCAAATGAAATTTATTGAAATCCATTGGGAGTTCATTTCATTGTTAAAAGAATTGTAAGAAATGAGTGAGTGAAGCGAAACATGCCGACAATTAGACATACAGACAATTAAAACTAGTACAAGTCCACAGCAGTGCTTAAACACTCTCATTACATTCATAATATCTGTTGTGTTGTGCCGTGCCATATAATGTAATGTGATATGGAATGCATAACTCAGTTTGATCGCAATTTCCCTTCGCGTAGGTTGTATTCTACAGCATTTAAGTAAGTAATATTGATAATGTGGTGGAAGTAAAACGTGTAATGCAATAGAATGGTAGTACAATAAACAAAGTTTTATGCACATGAAGTTGTTGAATATTCTGTTTTACCACGAGGCAAAATAAAATGTAGGCGCATCGTTGTGTTAGTGTTGTGTTTAAGGGATGAGATTTATTTTACGAGCGTTTTCTACATAAGGAACGAGCTGAAACTAAACTATAACTTTACTAAGGCTAATGTAAGGACAATCCTGGTCTGAACGGGCAATTATAGCAAAAAATACAATAGAACAGAATAATTAGAAGAACTCACATAACATTAGTCAACTAAAGGAATACCCATAATAATAATATTTGTTGTTATTGCACCGTCTTATCATAACTATTCATGTTCGTAGAGTTGAGGAGGAACAAAGTGCCTACATTGCCGGTATCTTTGTGGGCCGACCTCATTACCTCTCTAAAGGTCACATTAGTGACCATTTTCTTCTCAAATTACTCCGTCTACATAACAATTAATAAGCGAGAACGAGAAAATCTCGAATCATTAGCATTAATCAAATTGGTGGAACTTCCCTACACTTTTTAAAGTTGAACCCTTCCCTTTGCTCTCAAACAAACTAAACTCCAAGTCAAAGTCAAAATCAACCCTTTTGGCTTAGCTTCTAGAGATCTAAGAACATACAGTAACTACAAATGTACTTTTAACGCCCTAAACATACTCTACTTATCATTTATGAACCTAACTAATAATATTCTTACATAGCACATACACAATGACTTTTAAAAGGAAACTTTTTATAAAAAATTTAAAACATGACTCTTTTCTTTCCTTAACTTCTTAAAACTACGGACAGATAGTACAAAGTTTATATAACTACATTCAATAGAGAAGGTGTGTGGAGGCAGTCTACCCACCTCAACTAAACTATTACCTACCTGCATATTATCCAGAATATTGTGTCATAACATAACATCATCTCTTCACTTCACTCTAGCTTTTATTGACAAAAAAGATGTAAAATGTTTTCTTTAAAGTGTTATGTTATTGCTAAGTGCTGTAATACGTACCTTTATGTAATAGACCTGTAATTATTATGAATTGTTAAGGGTGCGGGTGCAAGTAGTGCAACTTGATATGTAAAAATATTTACTTACTAATGTCTTTGGTTATGCATTTATTTCTTCTATATATACTAAATGTGCGTACCAGGCATATTGATAAATATAATCATCGCTGTTACGTATATGTGTATGTAATGTACCTATTACGAAAATGTTAGACATATTGGATACATGCCTGGAAGTAAGATGTGACTCTAGCTGAAAAATGACGTTAATAGCCAACAAGAACACAAAACCCCACCACTACATTTTATTGAAGGTGCATATAGTACACAATAATATTATGTACTTACAGTATTACTATACGTATTTTAGGCATGAAGAATGAAGACATGTCACTGAAAATCCTTGCATGAAACTTGGAATTACGCTTACTCATGCATTGCAAAAATCTTGGGGAAAAGGATAAAAAAATTTCACGTTATAATGTGTAAAGGTAAATGCAAAACAGCCATCCAAGAATTAAGTATGTGCCATATGCATAAGCTGAATTTTATTAAAATTCAGCAAAAATTTTAAAAAAGAAATTGAAATACAGAATTCATCCTGTATTCATTCTACTGATATGGATACTAATAAGTGATAGAGCAGTAGTGAAATAAAAGATTTGGATAATTAGCGTAGGACAGAAGAGTGTGCATATCATCATCAGTAAATCAACCCTAGTATACTATCAGTAGTATTTGTATATAACAAACTAATAAATATATACATTAATGTAATGTAATGTGTACTTTGTGTGTTCATTTAAGATTTATGGTATTGCAGATGTTTATAGAATTATATGAGTAACTTTCCTACTTACTACCAACTACATATATTTAGGTTTCTTACAGATCATTTAAACAATGTAATGTTTTCTTGTCATGTCATGTCTTACAAGACAAACACAAGGAAGGAATAACCATTCTTTCATAATGTTAGACATATAACACTATGAAGAAAGCCATAAGATCTACATTCTAAACTAGAAATTCACAACCTTATACTTATTTATGTGTATATACGTGTCGTGTGTTATGTGAATTAAATGATAACTTTTAAAGCTATTTGATTGTTAGAGCTTAAGTATTAGAACTTACATGGTTAGTTTACCATATTATTTAGAAGTCCGTGCAGTATGTAAAATGTTGAGAAAAGAAGAGTGGCAAACAATCCAGATTGCGTGCTCTATGCTCATATGGTCAATGGAACCATTAGTTACTATTGTGAAGGTGTCACTTGGGTGTGTTAATATGCGTGAAAGACTTGAGGCTCATGTCAAGAAGACTGTATCATGATTAATGGTTTCGATGTTCTTATTAAGGCCCTTCTTTTATGGTAGCCCTTGTCCATCTATCTAGATCTACTCAAGCTTTTCTACACAATGGTTTACATTTATTATTACGCTTACTACAATTACAGTCTCTATTTCAGTGGCTTGCTTGGCTTACTTACGATTAGTAAGTTAAGATGAGCTTCATTTCATCGGGGCACGTACTCTACTGAACCGAACCATAAATAAAACTTACTCTCACATACATACAACGCAATACACAACCCAACCAGCGTTCTCAAAATCTCTGACTCAAAACCAATAAGATATTGTATATGCTAAAAGTATTCTAAATCATGTTTAGTAGCCTACACTAGACAATAGTATTTTGAAACAAAGAATTGCTGATGCCTACAAATTGCATAGTATGGGTCCGAAATTTATTAATGTTGCTATGAAAGGTTAGTCCACAACTTTGTGAAGGCGGTGTATATGCTTTCAGTTTTCTAGAAAACCCCATTTACAGATAAATGCAATGCATTAAAATATTTTGCCACCATTACCATCATTAAGCACAATGAACTCCTCTTTAAATGAGCAAAGAGATTAATACACCAGAATATTTAGGAAGATTTAGTGAATAAACACCAAAACACACAAATTATAAGGTACAAATACCCACCATAATTTTAGTACAGTTTAACAATTTCCTTATTGGTGGGTATATGTACCTTATAATTTGTTTGATGCAAACTAATACCTACCTAGTCTAAGTATGTAAAATAAAAAATATCCATTTAGTTAGCTACTTGGTTGGAATTAGTATAATAAGTATTTATCTTTAATTAGGTATTAAGACAGCACTAATTGTAAGCTGGATTTGTAGCATGAGAGAAGAGACTATTATATTGTAGTGTGTTTTTCTAATTAGCCATGTAGAAATCCCACTTAATGAGATTTGTATTCATTTATTTGTAAAATGTTGTGTGCTTATGTGAGTTGTTATATGAGTGTATACTTATGGGGATACCTTATTGTTAATAAACTGTGAACTTTAAATGCTTGGTGTAATTAAACCTTAGTTTAGTGTTTGTATTCGAAAAAATTTGATCTGTTAATCTGCTTCAAGTCTGAGCACTAGAGTACAGATAGAATAGGCTTATATGAATTACTTATCACACTGTGATTTAGCATATGGCTCAGCATGAAGAAACGTGATCCTTTTCAGCACACTTTAACAGTGTCAAATTAGGCAAATCCCTCCGGAAAACAATGTCAAGCTAGGATTTGGATTGGATTTCATTTCCACTTCCCTGTCCTGTTGCTTCAATTTTATTTCGCTACTTCGACTTGTCAAAAGGAGAGGAGAGCCTTTGTCCCTTTCCATCATACTCTTTCCTATAAGTAGTTCAAAACGACGTATGTGCATAGAACACTAAAAATACATGGTATTTGATTTTTAAGGGTTACATAGTCACATAATATGCACTGCTCTTTGTCAGCCCAACAAACTAATACTGATATAGCTATTTAATACTTACCAAATGCTCAAACTAGAAATAAGCCTCATCTAAATAATGTATAAACTTATTATTTGTACTTATATATTCACTATAATGAAGTAAAATATATACTTACTGCTACATAGCCTCATTCTTGTAACACCAATAATCATACTACACTAGGTAAACAGATTCCACGACAATTATCCTAGGCGACAATTCACATAGGCGACAATTACCCTAGCGACAATTCCCCTAGCATGACAATTCCCCTACGCCACGTCAAAAATTAATTAGTTATAATATAATTGATAATAAATAAAATGGTTTTATTTATTTATATAGAAAACTTAATGTGAATATAATTCATTAATTAATTTTCGACGTGGTGGGGGGGGGAATTAATTGTCACGCTAGGGTAATTGTCGCGTAGGGGAATTGTCGCGTAGGGTAATTGTCGCCTAGGGGCATTGTCGCGCTAGGGGAATTGTCGCCTAGGGTAATTGTCGCGTTACCCGCTACTTCTATCAATCCATTCATTCATTTAACTTACCGCTTTATCAACTACTTAATCGACCGAAGCAAAGCCACAATTTAATGGAATTGAGGGAAATATTAACGTAAACTTTACTTGATTTACCACTTTGGCTAAACTAACAGTAGCAGTTATTTATCTAGAATTTGTTAAATGGTATGTGACGATTTTTCCACATTTCTCCGATTCAGTGCACGTTGTCTTGTTAAAACTGACGAGGAGTTAGTATTATTATATATAGGTATAGTACACACTTAATATTGACCTAATGGACTTACTACATTGTGAGGGTGACACTGTCCTGTCCACCTTTAAGATAGTTTCCTGTATCGCAATGTCAATATTGTTCCACTGGAGGGAATTTAGGAAGACAAGCGAAAGTGAAAGACACACGCACCTGAATCGAGATTCGTTCAGTCTTAACATTGCCTTACACTTCATTTCATGCTTGTCAAAGTCGTGTCAGTCTATTAGGAAAATATTTCTGATAGACAAATACATTGCGTTGAATTAGTCCTGCGTCATGCTATGCTCGTTGCTTAAAATGTATATTTAGTAATTCAACTGGTAAATAATTCTGGACACAGAAATGAACCTTTTGTCAGTTGCTTGACTTGGTATGGCATGCATAAGTAGTAGTCGTAAGTTCGTAAGTATTTGTATCTGTACGGTATTGTAAATACGTTACCAACTATGAAGTGCAGTACCCTGCCTGAATTTTCTATGCTACTGTTTATTGTTCCATCAGGCAGGGTAGGGACTTCATGCATTCTTTAAGAATTGTCTACATGTCACTTACATCCGGGACACACTTCTTTTTCTAAAGTAAACCACTGATATGCTCTTGTGTGTAACTACTAAATACTACCAGATATTTACTTATTATTTTACTACCTATGACCTATTACCATATTCTTCACATTCACGCTTTCTGTATTCAGTAGTATAGGAGTATGGATACTTCTATTAAATTATTTATAAGTATTTAGAATTTTATGGTTTAAGAAAAGTGTTTATATATTGGTAAGTCAGTTAAATATACACATTTATATGCTTTATAAGAAGTTTGCACTTTATTTACAAACAAAAGCAATAAACTCATGTCTTGGCTTTACTATATATGCTCTTTGCTAGAGACAGTTACTGAAGACATGTACATACTACATACATACTATGGCCAAGACAAGTTTGCTTTGATGGCCATGCTGACTTTATCACGTCATTGCATTGCATGTATATATTTTACATTCTACATGTGTATATTATTTATATGTTCCTCAACTCGAATTGTATTTCTTTGCTACAGTTGAAAGCATAACAGAGATAAACTACGTAATACGTAACCCTCCAGCTTATTTTACGCATAACACAATGTACTTTGTAATATTAACATTCATCTCTGAAAATTTATGACATATCCCTGACAAAAGCACAAATATGCACACATACTCCTTCCTCATCTCACAAATTGTCAGAAAAATCTCTGTCGACTAGAATGGCACAGACGGGGCACAGATACGTTTACTTTCATATTTGTACACATCTAAATAGTATCTAACGTTAGTTACTCTATTTTTTGTTTCAATAAGACATTCAAGATTCTACACACAACTAAACTTGTCTGCGTGTGCTTGAATTGATATTGTATTAGTATAAGCAGTGAGTGTAACATAAGCAATGATAAAGCTGGACTATAGTAAAGTTAAACAATCTAAATTAATATTGTTCCCATGTTTATCATATCAAAACTCAAATCAAATCATACTCCTATTGCTGATATTATTATAATAATGGATATAATTATACCTATATGAAGTAATGCATTCTAAATTCTAGATATTCTAGCCTAGATGTACATACATGCCTGCAACAACGTATGTTGTATTATTTTACAAGTTTATGTTGAAGCACAACACAGCATTTTGTATTATATTGCTACACGTATGCAGACAAATTGTAATTTTGTAAATGTGTGTGTGGCTTTTGTGTAGAGTAGGACTCTAATCTTAGGAACGCTAACGCTTCTGCTCTGCGTTACAGCTAGCCCTATCTGAATATTGTTATACCTTGATCTGACTCACAATTGCCTTCAAGCTACGTGATTTATGTCATTTGTGTCCTAAACGATGCTGCCGTTGCGTTGTTTTGTCTTGGTTTGACCGTTTTTGTTTACCTAGGCGCAGGTAGATATATAAACCTATTCTATTCATGCATCTATTTATCAAAGTAGCAAGTAATATGTTAGTTCTGTGTATTGTATGCATAGGATGATGTGTGTCCAGTTGCAGACTGATGTGCAGTGGGGGTGATAGTTTTATTATAGCTACATACTTTGCCTAGGTAGTTTTATGTTAATAATAAGCACCTTTGGAGCACGTCATGCCTTCAACAACAACGTTTATGTAGCAACTTAGCAAGGAGGGAGAAGGAATTTTCAGAGATACGAATTAAATTGGGCAAAACACCCAATTAGGCTTTTCAGCCTTGACTGATGCTGCATTACATACTCGAGTAGCATAGCAGCATAGCTGTGAAACTGTGCATAACCAGATTCTGGAAAGTCCTAGCCTTAAAGACACAACGAGACAGCATTTTTTCACAAATTATGTATTTTCTACTGTGTATTCCTTATTTACATTACAAATAGGCTTATTACCTAGTTATTTTTGTTTTTTCTTAATTTTTTTGCTAAATATTTTGTGCAATTTATTTATTTTTAATGCATTTGAGCAATTTATAGGTATTGAAACGCGAATTCCATGTGTTGCATCTTAATAAATACATGCAACCTATCGGTTCAAAAATTAACAGAATATACAATGTACTACTTATAGGTACGAAACGTAAGACATGTAAAGTAATATGAGCTTTGAATCTCATAATTGCCGTACAGTCAAGTCTTTACATTAAACAATAGTAATGGTGCACCCCGTTACGTAGAGACTTATAATCATGCAACGTGTTTGTACATATATGTATGTACTTATACTCATATGTACTAATATAATGTATACATTAATAAATATTACAATGTATACAAGACAACCACAATTTAGTAAAATGCTACAAAATTGTAACTGATAAGATATAAAAATAAGGTTGCCCTGTCCATATTTGAACTAATAGTTCGTCGTGCCTTTCCATTAAAGTACCTATCGGTATTTGACATTTCATATTAGTAATTAATTTCTACTATGAACACCTATGCAGTGCTATCAATGAAATACTATGTACTTAGTTAACTACCTAAATATCAATCAATTATCAATTATACTGAGACAGTGTTACTTTGCTACTTATTATGTAGTACGAGTAGTATAACATGTATCTATTGCACCGGACTCAGAATTTTCTGTTTACTATTGTAAACACATTTTTAATTGTCTATAGAAATGTGCCCGTTTTTTCCTTCAAAAATGTCTCTTTGTACCATAGGTCCGCAAATCTAATAACGCTGAGAACCTCCATGCTGCTTCTTGTGCCCAGAAATTAATGGGTGGACATTCTGTATATAGTAAGTAAAAATGCTGGACATGTGGGTGGGTCAAATTAGTAGAATACTTCCTAGAAAGGTAAGGTAAGACCAACTTTTTAAATGGTTACCCTTCAACTAAAAATACAGAAAAGAGCTACTTTGAAACTGGCACTAATTCTTAACTTTCGAATGGAAAGGTGTGCAGTGTGCACTAATGGGAAATGGATATACACTTAATATGCAGCAAAGATGACAGAAATATACTGAAATCTAAAATTGTAACACCAGACCACAGAGAAAATATTGAGCCTGTTTGTTTGCCTTGTTCTTTATACCCATGGGACAGAATGTTAATAAGGTATAGGTATACTGACACTTTTGTTTTGTAGGAGCTAACTTTAACCTTTTTCCAAGAAACTCGCCTTGATTTTGATTAAAAATTACTAAAAGTAAGAATTGTGTAAAAATAGACTTACCAAAAAGTTGTTCTTGTCGAGAGATGTTGTGTAGGAGCTTTAGGAAACTTTTCTGTATCATCTGCTTCTGTATTTAATATACTGTTATAAGTATTCTGCTTCCGTCTGGAGTAACAGTTGGAATGCAAAATCTGTCTGACCCAGACAATTTTGAAAGATTCAAACCTTTGTGAGGTTATTGACTCCAACTGTGGCAATTCATGTATTTATACTATATTTACATCTTACCAATTTCTCAAGATTAAAAGTTTCAAAGCTTATACATACGCCAGAATGTATTATCTTCACTTGTGTTTTTGTTGCATACAAATGTGGCTGCTCTCATGTAAATACAATGCAATGCATGTATGCATTTAGTGCTTACTCAAATCAGATAAGTTCCAGAGGTACAGTACAGTTCATTATAATAGAGAATTTTCTTATCGGTTACTGCTGTTAACCTACTTTGTTTTAATATGAACTTTTACTAATGTATATTGTATTTCCGGTAAAATTTCACTTTATGTATATAGGTAAGTCAATTGCTAAGAAATGCAGATGGTACAATAGTACCTTTGCTTTATCACGAGAGATATTAGAATGAATGTTTGTCTCACTTTTGTAAAGCCGATTTCATTGATTTGTTCACTGGACACGGATTTTTACGGTTTGTAGTTTGCAGGAGTTCACGGAATGGTGATTTTTATTATTTTGGATAGAAACCGGTAGCCTGAAACCGGTAATATGATTTACTGAGGTAATTAGCTTGTGTTAACTAAGGTGCTTGGTTATCTGGTGCCTATATGCACATTTGCATGTATATTGTGTGCCTATACATAGTTCTAGTTTGAATGACATGAAAGATTGTATGTATTTTGCTAGTAGATGAACTTTTAATGCTTAATAAAATGTTAAGCTGTAAAGCAAATAAAATGATCTTATTTGCGGTAGTTTCATAAATGTATTGTTTATGAAATGTGATGGCTTGGCTAATAAATAAGAGTCAATGAATCTGATTCTGAAGTAGTGGTAGACTAATGAATGACTGAATGGATCATAATAAATGTAGGAGAGCGTAGCGAGCTGAAAGTCCCAGTTTGCTGATGTCAGAGAAAGAGAGTTGCTTAGAGTTGAGTTGAAGTTGTCTATACAGATTCCCTTCTCTCCCACAGACAGAATCTAACGAAAGGAAACCGAGTCGAGTACAACTACGTCCATTCCATTCTACATTTACTTACTACATACTACTATACATACAGCAAAACTAACGATAACCAGAGAAGAGAGAGGGTAGCTTTACATTTACGATGTACATTACTTATGTACTTACATAGCGCATCTAGGATGCGATATGTACTGTGCATTTGTATTTGTATGTGCCTATGTACCTTTGATGTGTATGTGCTGTTAATATATTTATATGCCACATAGGTACAAGCAAGCATGTAAGTATTATGGATATGCATGGGGGATTTGAATTTCTACATATTTCATATTCCTCTCCTCTCTATTATAACTTATGTGCCTAAATGCTAAGCTGGGTATTATATTTACAAAAAGATTCATCACATCGACAGAACTGGGCTATGATGTTGGCAATTAGTATATGTGCTAGCTATCCACATATATGTATTTATCTTAAATGAAAATATGTGTAGCAATATCTAATGCTACATCACATCCTAGATCCTATGATCCTATTACAATTATTACAATTGAAATTAAAAATAATCAAAACAAGTTTCTGCAACCAGACACAAAGTTTGTTCATTTAGTTGTTGTACAAAGAACAGTAGCACACTTGTGCTAAAATGAACGCTGGATTATATAAATGTTCAACGTTATTAGCTCAACTTACACGGATACAAATTGTTACTGCACAGGGCACAGAAAGATACACACACACAATAGTGTTTGTGCTTGAATATAATATTTCTATATAAATTGTGACATAGTAGGTAGATACATATACTATATTCGTTGAATGTACTAATGGGGGCTAACCGTAAGATAATTTGATGGGCTATCGCCTATGTACGATTATGATACGACTGATTATTTACTACCATAGATAAATGATGATCTGCATTCTGCACAATGGAAAAACATTAAAAATACTTTTGATATACATTTTTAGGTACGTATGTACAATTAAATTGTTATCGATATTATATATTCACTGTAGTATTGACTGTAAAGATTGCGATCTAAAAACGCAAGTTTTGTGATGTATGGCACAGAAGAAAATAAAACATTTTACACATAAAAAGATACATAGGTGCTTAATACTAGGTATTGGTGAAACGGCATGTGTGCAAGATATACTGCATGTCAATCAACTGTCAACGGCATGACCTCATGTCATCAACTTTGTCACAAAGTCAACATGCGGTCTCTACAAACGAACCGTTAAAGCGATTGTGAACGGTGAGAACACCATCTTTAGTGCTTAAACTAATATCTAGAGGCAACTGTAACTACAAATTTTACAATTCGAAACACTATATGCATTTTAGGATTTATACTAGAAGGGTACCTTAGAGCTAACGCACCATGACTATGAGTCGTGGTTTATCTCATTCTTGAATGAGTTTTAGGCAACTATTTTTCATTAAAAATATTTATTTTCTAAATGCCTTAACAAGAATCGTATGAGGGCAAGCAGAGACGATAAGAGTAGCAAATAACCTTATTCATTCTTTACATTATTGATTACTTATTCTTTCGAACTTATATACAGAGATAATCAACTGAGATTACTATAACTATCCGACTTTAGTTGTTAGTGTTTGTATTTCAACAACTCCTTGACGCATACATTGCTGTTGATTTATCCAGAAATCGTTCATTAAAAGTCCTTTAATAAAGATCCCACATAATATTGTTTCCCCTTTTACCTGCCTCACAACTGCTCTTGAGTTCAAAATAAACTGTGGTAAACAGCTGTAACAAGCGGTAATTTATTTCCATATAGATTTAGAAATTCGGTAGGGATAGGGGGTCAAAGACGTGGGGGGATTTACACTGTATCTTATTCAGGGAACACATATTATTCAATTTTGAAAACAGAATTTGAAAATTGTGTAACAATAATAGAGAATATAGATACGTAGATAGTACATGCACAGGCAGAGCTTCAAGGCATTCTTATAATAGAGCTGACCGCTCCCTAGTAAAACTAGGAATGCTCTAGCTCTTCTATAAGTACTATTTCATAGTTAGTGTTTAAGTTGCTATACATAATATGTATGTTTGATACATACCAAATGTTGGAAAAACATTATTATTATAAATGTGCAGAGGATGTACACTTTTGAATCGTAATGTGAAATGTGAACTGTAAGAATTATTACAGAGAAGACACTAAAAATAGATTAGGCAATAATGCCACTACTAAACTAATCTCATGTGAGTCATCACAAATTGTACTTCTTCAAAAGATTAGGATTAATATCTTTCATGGAAAAGGGCACAAGTTAATGACAATACTTAGGTAACAGATGCCATGCAGTTAGTTTTAGCTTGAGCAAGTTGTAAAAGACATGCCCTAGAATTAGGAGATGTTAACTACACTCTTAACAAGCAGTACAGGTAATTTTAATTATAGTACTCATATGAACTATGACCTCGGCTACTAATCGTAAGCTTTGGAATCTTTAGCTTTATAAGGTAAATAAACGAAATTATCTTGTAGGTACCACATTTTAATAATTATCGAATTAAGGAAATTATATAACATATCCTATACTTATCTACCCTGCCCTGACGAACTGAATTATACACCTCTCGTATCTAAACTAATAAACTTTTTCCCTATTACTGCGTCCTCAATATCTTAACATTAGTGCAGCCAAAGCCAAAACCAAGTCTGTGACATTTAATTTGAATTTTTTGTTGTGATTTTTAGGGTCCCATTATGTAACTAACGTTTTTCCAAACATATATTTATTGTATTACTTTGTAAACAAGTACATAATGTACCCCTTTGCCGTGGCGTCAGTTTGACCTTACGGCCTTACTAGCCTTACATAAATGCATAATATGCATAGTACAATCCAATATCCAAGCTCTAAACTACTAACGTAAACATAATCCCCTTAATTTATATAAACGGAACAACAAAAGGGTGTATGACATGTAGTACATGTAAGTGTAGCTGATTGTGAGTTAAATCAGTGCAAATATATGAATATGAATAGGGATGAATAATATTTATATTTCTAGTCTATCCATAAGCGCATTTTTATGTTATAAATATATAAATCGAATGTAATAATATATATTACATATTTATGCATAATATTATATATTTAATGGGGTCTGTATATTATACCTTAGATAAATGATACCGTAAATTCTCAATAAGTACATGTGAGGTATGTAAAATGGCCTCCAGTGGCTTGTGGGATACTTGGGAGTGGGAGTTACATCAAATCTGAATAGAGACTTAAGAGCTCTTACGAAATGGGTTGCAGTTCGCCAATTTTTAGTTTCAATTAGGTAACTAAAATTTTTAATAACTTATCATTAGCTCGCTTTGGATCTCGGCAGTCTTGGGTATGCTGCATGAATAAGTAAAATAATTCCCTTGCGATTTGAATAATACATACACTGCTGATCATCGTGCATACCTGAGATCGTGGAGCTATTTAGGCCCAGCGAGAGTTAATTGAAAAAATATGGTTGTCTTATATGTTCATGGCAGATATACTGAATATTAAAATTCCGGATTCGACAACTTGTTATATGTATATTATACATATTAGCACATTCGCTACAAAAGAGATGAATGCCCGAACTAACTAGTATTGGTACTATATTTGTAATATATTATGCTTTATGTACGTATGCATTATGCATAGTCCAGTAAAAGAAGTGCTCGTCCGTAAAAAGCATGATGTCTTGGTCCCAATGTATTCATACGAAAACCTAACAGACTAAACACTATATACATTCGATACCACTAACTAACCCCAGTTATAGTCATATACATACGCATTAGATATATTTAGTTCAATCTCCAGTATAAGGTAGCATGCAATGTGGCAATTAAGTATGTACCACTTTATTATGGAAAGGAGAGGCTGCTATTTAGCATTAGATTCATTCGGATTGGATAATACATAATACAGCTTGTTGTGCTAACAATAAGTAAACTGTATTCATTCATGTAAATATATATTATTATGTGGGTTATATAAAAGTTTGAAATCATGAAATTGGAAACACTGGAGCCTTATTTGTCGTCATGAACACCCTTAACCTCATCTTTTGTTCCTAGCTGTCAACTGTGCATACAAACGCCTGCCTGTCGGTTCCTATATATTTTGGGTCCTTTGCTTCACATTGACAATTGTATACAATGCATATTAGGTGGCAGAGGTAGTGTTGTTATGTTGTGTTGTTGGCCGCATTCATCTCTATACAGTCCATCTCATCTTCATACCATTTCATAATAAGTAAGTAAATACTTGCCCTTTCCCGAATGACATTTTCAGTTTACTTTTCTTTTTCTCTGTGGAGCCGTCAGGCGCGTCACTTTGCATCCTGAATACGTGTCATAGTTTAGTTTGAGGTTTGTTTCCAACAACTTACTTGCGTAACACAGAGGACGTAGACAAACGAGCTATGACCTACAAGTCCAAGTACACAAATGAACGCGAATAAGGTTATTCTGTAAGGGGTATGTATGTAATGTTAATATTTGTATGCATATTTTTACTTATTAGTATTCTCTGTTCCATATTTGTTGCAACGAGGACAGAAAGGCCAAGACACACAGGGAAGATTCTAAGGTACTGCATCACTGCATGATGATCTGTTAACGCAATCCGTAGGTTTTTCGTCGCCCCGAATTAAAATATGCACAAACTTATATGATGAGCGCAAAAATTATACGCTCCCAAATTCCAATTGTAGCGATGTAAGTCCCCACTCAGAATTACGTGTATTATCTAAGTCCCCTCCCCCCACTAAGATATAAGGAGTGTATATATGCATATAGCATACAAGAACGGAAGTCCCAACTCCAAATTACTAGAGGTAAGTGTCTCTACTTGAACTTACATACACATATGTCTATGTAGACTTACATATGTCTGTATGTACTATGTACACCTATGCATGCTCCAACTTGGCATATCATACATTATTGTGCTTACATACAGTTAAGTGCATACTTGGACCTACATACAAGAAAGTTCCCATTTGGACATACATACAAGAAAGTTCCTACTAATAAGTAGGACTTATATACATACAAGAACTTGGACTTACATATACATATACAAGAAAGTTCCTATTTACTTGGACATACATACACCTAGGTTCCCATTTGGACCTTCATACAAAAAAGTTCCGATTTGGACATACTTACATATACCTAGGATCCC
>JAQFYC010001264.1:0-36889 GCA_034694165.1 Tomocerus mixtus | reverse complement strand
ATTCCCCAAGAAGTAGGAAACAATATTTTTTGATAGCTACATTTCTAGACTCGCCCGTAGCTTCGCACGGGCTAAAAGACTAGTATATAATATATTATTCGCGAAACATTCTATGGTTGCAGATATGGCATGTGAAATAAAAATGCAAAAAATGAAACGTAGTATCTCTCAATATCTCACTTCTGTTCTTTAAAATAATGAATTAAACACTAGACTTAACGAATGAATTCTAAACAATTTAATTTTCTTTTTTATCATTCTGTCATTACAAATAGCTGCATTTATTTAAATTTTTAAAACAATTAAGAAACATTTCGTGAAACGTAAAGCGAATCCATATTTGAGTTTGCCATAAATACAGATTTTTCGTTTCTGATCATAATTAGCATCACTTTTATAATTTCATTTCTACTTTACCTTTCATTAAGTAATTGGGTAGGTTTATTACTCGTAGGTGTAACAATTTAAAGTGTGACTCATAATATTCATAGTTCAGTAAATATCCTGATGATGCGGGGATTGTTGATATTTGATTTAATCAGTGTAAATACTGGTGTATGTAATTTACCCTGACGCAGTATTGTCTTTTGGAGTTGCATGGAGTTTATATAAATATATGAATATAATTCAGGCTAACTGTGTTTTAAAAGGATATAGGTAAATGTTTCATGAACTTCTCTTTTCCCCATTTAAGCTAGCGTACTAAAAATGCGATATGGTTAATAAATGAAATAAAGACAATGGAGAAGCGATACAATTTTGTTTAAAATAATCTTATTTGTACTACAATAAATATTATTGATATTGATAAATCAACGGAAGCTAAACTCTGTAAATAAGTGCACTAGGGATATATTGAGCAAATAATTATGCTATGATGAGATGATGTTAATTTTGGAAATAAAAGCATTAAGCTTGTACTTTTAATTGAGCATTCCAATTTGGGAGAGTTTGACATAATCAGCACCAATAGCCAACCATAAAAGAAATTCTCACTAATCCAATAATATTTTTGAGAGAAAAAACTGAATAATTATTGCCTTAAATATGAATCAGTTGACTGTCATACTATTTTGTTTCCTATCGTCGATTACAGCATTTTCTGGTAAAAATACCTTTCATTTTCCCCATAATTTATATGAATAGTTACAGTACTGAAATATTTCTGCAATTTGGTTTTACAGATGGAGATATTTCCACAGACTCAAAAACTGTCCACCATTTTATTGCCGATCGAAGACTCCATGATAGAACGCAGGAGAGCAGTTTACGAAAAGCAGCAGTAAACTCCGAATTCGGGAAACGGATCGTTGGCGGTCAGGAAGCTAGTCCAGGACAATTCCCATTCCAGATTTCTTTACAAGTTTTGAACTTTTTGGACAGTTACGATCACATTTGCGGGGGAGTTATCTACGATCAGTTGCATGTTATAACTGCGGCGCATTGTGTCAGAGGGTATACCTAACTCTACAAAATATTTTCAAAGAAATATTTAGCAAACATTATTTTAACGGAACCATTTAAAAACAATCTCAAGAAATTAAATTATTCCAATTCCAATACTTATTACTTTGCAGGTATCATCAAAATAATTTTCGAGTTGTGGCCGGAGCCCACGACTTGAAATCTTTTGAAGGAACCGAGCAAATCCGTTTTGTTCGTTCATATGTTTTCCATCCGAGTTTTGATCCGTAAGCATAATAATTATCATTAAAAAACTCTTATCTTTTCTATTTTTAAAGCGTTAAAAAATATTTTATGAATTTACAGATTTCTTCTCGACAATGATATTGCCATAATAACTTTGGATAGGGACAACCCATTAGTATTTAATGATCGTGTCAAAGGCGCTAATATTTCTGAAGCATATTTTGAAGCTTCTGGACAAGTTTTGAATTCCGGCTGGGGAAATATTCGTGGGGATGGAAATGTAGAAAACCCCGACAAACTCCAGTTCGTAACGATGAATATTGTTGACCGAGAGACATGTGCAGAAAGATATGCATCCATCTCACCTGTAACGCCCGGAATGATTTGCGCTGCTGATGAAGGGAAGGGGGCTTGCAATGTAAGATTTATACAGAATGCTCTGCATAGGAATAAAATTAGATTTGTAATTTCATTGTTAATAATTTCATTTTATTTTATTTTATACAGGGTGATTCTGGTGGGCCATTGATATGCAATTTCGGCAACAGACAATATCTATGTGGACTTGTTTCATGGGGAATGGGTCCTTGTGCTCAGTCTAGATATCCCTCGGTCTACACGAATATTGCAAACTATTTAGATTGGTTACACGGACTTCTTCCTCCTGTACAAGATACTCGCTAATTATGAACTTTGTGTAAAATGTAGACTGAAAAAATGCTTTTGTTAATCAAATGTATATAGTACCCCGTGTTAATTTTGTAAAACTAACAAGACGCGATGCTTCATTAATGTTAATAAAATAAAAAATGTTTCAAATACTGCAAGAAACTGTACATGACAGAACTTTATTAAAATAAACAATTTAATTTTTTATTTGTGTGCCCCCTGATGGTAATACATTACAATGAAAGTAATTGGATATGATAATCAATGGCTTAAGCAAAATATTATATAGTTTTCGATAACCTCCGTATCAATTTTTTAAGTTATTGATAACCTTTCTGGCTCCATCACTGTCTCTAAACTGCACCAATACTATTAGATAAGTCGTCACCGCTCCTATGATCTAAAAATAAAATATTAAATTATATCCTGCAAATTATACTTAAAGAAAAGAATCATAATAGAATGCAAAAAGTAGTAGATGGTCAGTTTACTAAAGATGTTCCAAGTAATTAAATTAGAATATATGATAAATGTAAGTTAATTCAAGTACCGATGATATCAGGCGCCTATTGAGAGTAAAATATGACCCCGGCGTAATAGTTCCTGGTGAAGACCGGGGGTTTAATATTAGCATTTGAACCTAAGATCAGAATTTAAAAATGATGTGCAATAAATTTACAACCTTCAGTCAATAGCACTACAGATATTCCTCAACAAGTAGCGTGATTTCAAATATAATGTAATGCAAAATTGAATTTTTTTTGCAAAGGCTATATACATACTTAAGGGAGTACAAAACTATAAATACGCGCATCCGATACAGCCCGTGCCTTATTTACCTGCAATTGAATTTCTGTGTTGAAATTTTGCAAGGGAACATTCATGAATTTATCAAGAACGTTATTTGCCTCTTCTGCCAACGATGAAGATTCTGACCCGAGGAAATACAATTCGGTTATCGAAATGAAAAGAGGAATTGCAACACCAATGATGTAAGATGGGCGCTCCTTGATGACCCAGATATAAATGAAAAAGATGTAGTTCATTGTCAAGATGATGCACAGCAAGATTTCAAGGATCAAATTCGTACCAAAGAAAGAATTGAATTTGCACACCAAGTTTTCAGTGATTTTGTAGTTATTCAGACAACATTTCAACTTGGACTGAAAATGTGCTCCAGCGCAAAAATTATTTTCTTCAATTGGAAGGACCATTTTGATATAATTTGTGTTTCTTGTGTTGACCTTGAAGATATTGTTCAGTTTGAAAGAGAATCGAATTTCTTCGCAAATGCTCTCAATTTGCTCGGACGTGATTTTGAAGAATTCTCTGTAGATTTTGATGAAAAGTAACATCCAGGTGGTAAATCCAAAATGGAAATAAGCCTGCATAGCCCAAAAAGCTACACTTATTGTCATTTCGCAAGCAGGGAATTTATCAGTGTCATCATCGTAAGTGTAAGTTATATGGGAAGGGATGAAAGGGATACTTTTCGTATTGTGGCAATCATGATAAACTTGCAGGGATAGAAAAAGGAGCAAATATGTGAAGCAAATCCCGTAAGGGATGACAATGAACCATTTCAGCTGTGTTTTTATTTTTGAAAATCCAATTCTGTCCTCAAAGTTCGTGGAGAACGATTCCGAATTTCTTGCAAATTCTGCCAAGTTGTCGCAGTTATTTTGCCAAAACTTTACTGTTTCCTTTGCAGAAAACAATCCCCGCATTTTGTAGTACATATTTGCACCGAAAACGATGAAACCCGTTGAAAAATATGAAAATTTCTCAGTCGAGCCACGAACACCGAGGATATCCACAAATTTTCCAATTAATGTTATCCTGGAGCCATTCCAGAGTGCAAACCCAATTATTTGCAATACTGCGTTCATTGCAACAAAACTGAAGAAAGTAAAACACAGTGTTTTAGCTTTTGAGCTCTTTTTTACTGGTTCGGCAATTGTAAGTGGGAGGTAGCCTAGCATTCTTACTGCAAATAAAGGCCATTTCCCAACATCGAGTAATACGTTCTCCATCATTAGGCGGAAATGATTTTCCATCAAGATGTATTTTTACTATTTTACAAATTTTGAAGGCAAACCAGAGAATAATTCTTTGACTTTTTCTAGATTATCCACAAACGTGTATCAAAACGATATTCAGCTATGCAACACCTTGGTAAAGATAAAGATCTTAGAATTATGACATTATTACGAAGCCCCAATTGTTTTATACAACCCAAGAATTGTGCAATGCTTCTAAATATTATGTATATTTAGAATTCATTTAGTATGAAAGCTTTTAGTTTTACAGCAATATCCTTAACCCATAAGTGACATTGTGGTACACACTTATACTTTATTCTAGTAATGTTTTTTTCCACTTATTTACTTTACTGGAATAAATTATGGATCTAAAGTGCGTCATTGTCATATTCTACTATTTTTAATATCATTACTCAAATTAAATGAAGCAATCAATGATTACGTGGCATGTACTAGAAAAGCAAGTTTAATATTTGTACCTATTTTCAATTTAATATTTCTTCTTCTATCTTAAGTAAACTTGTCAACGCTTTTATACAATATAACACGCTAATTACAAAGTACTTAAGCATTATAATGGTAGCTAAGATTAGACGGATCTTCACTTTCTCGAAATTGGACCAAGACGAATAAATAGGTAACAACAGTCGCAAGAGCCTATAGAACAACACATTTCAATCCAATTTCCGTGTTTCATGTACAAAATGCAATTGATTGATTTATTAATTGTGTAAATTGAAATTGAAGTGAACTAACTGAAGTAATCAGATTTCTATTTATTGTGAAGAAAGATCCAGGGTTGATACACGCTGGCTTGCACGAAGAATATCTCGTAATCAAAAGATGAATCTATGTGAATAAAAAATACATAAATACGGTTATGTAAAATATAGTATAGCTATAGCTTAATTACCACTGTAAAATAATTGGGGATAATTAATTTCACTGAGATTTTTAAAGCAGGTAAGACAATCTCAGTAGAATTCGATAGTTAATGCTATGTAATAAGTATGCCCAGGATAGTTAGAAGCTTAGGTACCTTAGTTTGCATTTCGTTACTAAACTCGTGTATTGGTAGTCTGAGAAGTATATCGAAAAAGACCCCAGCTTCCTTTTCCATTGAAGAACACACTGATCCCAAATTGAACAATTCCTGTAAGAAAATACTAATAGGAATGCATGAAGGAATCAGAAATTTAGGCTGTCCTTTAGGAATCCAAGATAGTGCAGAAAAACTGTGAGTTGTGATCTCAATGAGACAGACGAGAACTTCAAAAACTAATTTTGTCCCATAAAATTCATTAAATTCTTTGACAATATCTTCCACAATGAAAAAACTGTTAATACAATTTTGAATGCGATCTTCAATTTCCCAATTCTTCGATTTCCGAATCTCTTGGTTTACAAGAGTTTTAATTATCATGATTTTTTCTGTCTCCTTAATTCCTTCTGAAAGGAATGATTCAAACTGGAATGGCTGTACTGCACGCTTTAGCTCTTTAGCTACACAGGAATAACATTCTCTGTAAATTTTCAGGTAAAATAGGAGCAAAAAGTAAAATGTGTAATGAAAAAAGAAGGACAGAAAGGCCAAAAGCATTAATAAAACTACTACACAATTGGGTATTTGTGTTTCCTCCTTTTCTTTATCTAAATTCAAACCAGCGGGTTCTTTATCCGAAAAAAAGCAGCGTCTCAATACGAAATTGACATAAAACACGCCCATAGATAAGCAGGCCAAATTAACAATAATCAATTGATTTCTCAATTCTCTGCTTATTTTCGAAAATCTTGCTGCATTTAAATCGTTCATTTTTTCACGAAAGGTGACAAAACCCAGACAATTTCTTTTCCAGAATAATTTCAATTTTTCTCCATGAATCACGCCCAGTAATCTGTGAAAGGTCACCAATGAATTTAAAACTATTCTACTCATGTAGTAAATTGCCACTTCTGTTGTACCAGTTATGCCTACAAATGCTTTTATGAATGAAAGTGAATAAAACATATTCCAAGAAGGCCAAAATGTAAACACAATGAATAGAATTAACGAATAGAAAACAGGAAAACTGCATTTGTCGAAAGTAAGATATGACTTTTTGGATTTTTCATGTATTTTTGTAACTAAAGGAAAATATCCCATAATTTTTGCTGCACGGATTACTGAACTTCCTGCTGAAAGCATTTGGGCTTCCATATCTTCAAAAGCTTCGGAATCCATTATGAAGGCGAAATGAGTTTTAATAAGTTTTAAGAGCTTTAATAATTTATTTCACTGTTGTCAATAATTCAAAAGAAAATGTATCAAAATCGACGCTTGTTCTAAGTTCTTACGAATCGGGAACCATTTTCTTGAATTATGAATAAATTATGACATTTTTCATTTTATACAATCTTTAATGTTAATTATTGCCTACTGTAATAAAAAAATGTAGCAAAATCGACGCTTACTTATTCCAAAGCAAGTTCTTTAGAGACTGCACCCATATTTTCAAAAGTTTTAACAACAGCTTCACCGTAACTCCACAAATTGTAAGGTAAATGATGTTTCCTCGCCAAAGCTTTGACTCTATCCCGACATAATTTATTTCTGAATTGAGGCATGGTTGGGAATAAGTGATGTTCGATTTGGTAATTTAAATATCCCATCCAATAGTCAACCCACCAAGAAGACCGAATATTTGATGTGTGACATAATGAATACTCCACCCAATGTGTTGGCTCTTCTGTTACGGGCAAATGGGTATGGGACAAAGAAAAGTTTCCGAAAAGGTAAACAGACGTCAGGGACATAGAGGCAAAGAAATTGAAATATCCGAGATAAAATAACAAAGTGTAGTGCATAGCCATGCAAAATAGATCGAAGTATTTCTTTTTGTACAGACAATACTGAGGATGGACGGTGAATTTCCATATTAGGGTCACTAATACCGTGTCGCAGGTTAAGAACAACCATTTCTGCAAATAAAAAATTTAATTCCCTTAAATGCTTGCATGTACATTAAGATTTTTATCTTTTAAGTAATTCCTATTGGTTTCCATTAATTGATTGACAAAATAAGTCTGTACGCGATTGGGTGCTAAAAAGATACCTGATTTTGTAGGAAGAATCCCTTCCCCTCTTCAGGATTCTTTACAACTTTTCGGTTGAAAGCTAATAAAGGAGTTGTTTGTAAGTCCACGTCATGTTTTACATGTTGTGGCATTGCGTGATGTCTTGAGTGTTGACTAATCCACCAGGAACCGGATAATCCAAATAAGAATCCTACATTTAAAAAAATTTCTTAGATTTGTACACTTCTTCTGAAATATTTCTAGAAATGTAGATTTCTTTTTATTACCGTAAACGCAAGTCTGAATAAAACGGTCAATTTTCGGGATTCCTGTAAGGGAATGATGACCTCCTTCATGTTCAACCCAACCGGCGCGTCCTACAGCAAGGGCTGTTACAAATATTCCTAGGATTCGCACGATAATATTCTGAGGCTGCATTCTTACAAGGTATCCTCCAAGTAAAAGCAGAAAGATAATTTCAGATAGTCTTAGAAACACATGGAAAAGCGATGGCTTGAACATCCCTTCAGCTTGCAATTGTTGAAAAAGTTCGACAAAGTCTTTCGTCAATGCTTTGTGTCTCCTCAGCGTTTCTGAGTCAATTTGTACTAAACAAATCATGCCAACATATAAATCAAATAATTAAATTACCTTCCACAATTAATTCACAAGAAAAATTAACATCCAGGAAGTTTAAACCCAATGTATTTTGATATTAATGGAAACTTTTAAATTAATTATACCATTAATATATAATAAATTATAATAAAATTTTAATTTTAAAAAATTCACGCGTACAGTCTTTTTCTGTGGCTCTCCTTTGTGGGAGGGTATTCATGATTCCCATGACTTTCTTGGTTGATCTTTGGTGGAATTGCTGAACCGCATGTGTAGAATCTTCTCCTGTTGATGTGTAAAGCTCGATAATCTTTCCTCCTGGATGTCTTTTTATCCAATTTGTCACATCGTAGTAAATTCCATCATACAGCAATTCCTTTTTTAATTCCTCCATTATAATTTCAAACTAAAGCACTTACGTTTTCACTTAGAAATTAATTATTTCACAAATTGTCAACACACACTACACACCAATGAAGACAGCTAATATAATGTAAACATTTCTTCAAACTACTTTGATATGTAATTGTATAGAATCTTGATACTCTTTTTCCCTTGACCATTACCTATTTACTATAGTAATTTCGTATGATTGATTTATTATATGTGGCAAATACTGAATGCCAATACCATTATTCCTTATCGATTACTCTTGTTGCTCTTGAAAATATAACTGCATTTCTGTATTGTCTCCAATTCTGAATATATAGATAGAGGGGATCACTTCAATAAGTGAGAGAGGTGAGGGTATTTACTGACAAGTTTCTCAGCTTGGTATGGCATGGGAAACAATGTTTTAAATGCCTGCTTAGAATTGCAGCTTTACATATGCCCGTCATTATAATTTACATGCAAGTTCCAAAGGCAATTAAACTTCCTGTTAGATTATGAGTAGGTATACAAACAAACAGTCCCACAGAAAGTACATTGACCAGCATGCATAATAGCAACAATTACATGTGATCGTATAACCTGTTATATTATAGTAAACATTAAATACTTTGTGCATAATTGTAGGCTCATCTATCTATCTAAGTACGTTAAGCTCTTTCCTTTCGTCTTATGTTCCTACACTTCTTATTCCATTCCGCAATATGAAGGCTTTAAGGTATCTTACTGCAGTTTGGTATAAGTACAACTGTACAACATTTAATTTAGTGCATTCTTATATCATTAAGTGGTTGAGAAACCACGTTGTAAGGATGTTTTGTCTTTCTTTTTGTCCGCCCGTCGCTGAACACATAAAATATAGCTTTTGCAGAGTTGACCTATTTCAGTTCGTTAATGGACGAAATCGGCCTCATGGTCACGCTACCATATTTTTAAATAGCAGCATATTATGGGAAATCATTGTAAAGCTGTTGACGTAAGGAATACAACCTCAAGCCCTAATATGCCATCTAAATTATCCTCAACGAAACTGCGGTACTTTAGTAACACTGTTTAGCTCAATCACTTGGCTACATCTGTTTTGCAATGGTTTATTATGTAGTATTACTGATTTGATTGGGTATGTGCTAATACATCAACACCACATTCATAATCATATAAAGGCCTACAAATTCCTCTGCTTAACAAACATTCGCTAAAACAGTATCAAAGATTTACAAATCAGTATCTACAGTGTACCTTGTAAATCTACTAAAGCATTTATGTATAAAGGTGTTGATAGTTATAGTTACGCTAATGGAAATGAAAAATTCGGTAAAGATATAGGAATTCTTTATGGTAAAGGCCATACAGTACAGAGTTATACCATTATAGTATGTAGCTTGTTACATGTCCATTTAAAATAGGGGTTTGCTATTACAATACTCTACACGGTGGGACTGGACTAGACGAATGAACTCCGCAAGCGGAAGTCCCACGGGTAAGTTGTACTCCATATCCACCTACATGGAGTAATGGGAAAAATTAGCAAAGGAGAACCAGTTCAATCTAGTTAGAATTCTTTTCGGTAGCCAGTTAAAGTTGTGCCATGCAATACATTGAACCGGGTTTAATATCTAGCTCCGAAAGATATGGACAAGTCCTAATATGCTTTGTTAAAATAAAATTTTTGAATATAATGCATACCTAAGTCAATAGAAGTTGCGTAAAACCATGGTTGTAATAAGTATAAATTATGTCACTGTACTATAAAATACAATATAATGATATTTTGAAGATAATCCTCTATTATTATCTTCAAAATAGTACTGCATAACATAATGTAGATGTTTTCATGTTGCTTCATGCTTGTGTAAGTATTATATAGTTTAAGTGTCGGTATTTACTAAATTAAATTCACTACAGAATTATTTTGTCGAAACTAAATTGCAGATATATCAAGCATGACATATTAAATTAGATAGTAACAAGTAAAATTACGAGCTGATTAAAAAACGAGCCCAACCTCAATAAGTTTTCAATTTAAAATCGCATAATGATAATTTGTGAGGTATATAATTACCAGAAAATTACATTACAATTGTGTGGCAAGCAACAAAAGTGCATAGAAATTCTATGCAGAAATCAATAAACGTTTGCACTTCTACTTGTCCTATAATCTGACACTTTCGTCTCATTGCAGAAGCACATGTTTGTAATCAAGTATGAAATTGCTGATAATTAGCAAATACTTATAACAAATACCTATAGCGATCTGTTGACTGTTATGGATGTTTATATGTAGCATACACTTAAGAAACAAACAATAGCATTGAATTGAAACTACTCCAGGTCTATACTGACGAAAGCAAAACATATTATTGAATGGTTACCAAGAATTCATTCATACGCAAACAAAATTCTTTGAACTGGGTACCCTACAAAAATAATTTAACATTTTGCTTCAGTTTACATACATAAAACATTCATTAACTATGAAGTATATAGGTAATAGGTACCTATTACTTACTCAATATATTTAAGCATGAAGGATACATGCAAATCTCTAAATTAAGGAAACTAAATAATACAAAATCGTTTTAATTTTATGTTGTATAAGTACCTAAGGTATATTTTCATTACGTAATTCTTTAATTACCTCTATTGAATTTATAATTCTACAATTAAAATATTTAATTACTTGTTCTTACAACAAATCCTACAGGTGATAGGTACTTTTTATTTACTATTCGTATAATTGCTTAGCATAAATACTACGGAGTAAAAGGCAAGTGTTTTTATAATTAATGTTTTGGATGTAATAAGCTTAAACTGGCAAAAGTGTAAATCGGTCTAAGTACTGCACATCTTGCTAATAAAATACTCATAGGTGGTTAAAAATGGCTTTACACAACGCTATACGTTTTGCAATTAAATATTTAGTGTTTCTATATTTTCAATTTTACTCTTTGATTTTAGAAATGTTTCCACCTTTTATCATGAACAGTTGAAAACAATTATAGGCCCAAAACTCTTTTCCGCCACTATTTTTACCGTTTTACAAACTTTGTACCCCATTACTTATATTAAGTGTTAAGATTTTCATTGGATGGTTGGCCTTCAATCTGTAGAAAATAAGCTATTACGGATGAGACAAGAGTTAAACAGGAGTTTAGGAATCCTGCTTGTAAATGGCAAGCACCATCATAATCATTATTGTAAACAAAGTTACATAATATAATTTGCATAATATACAGATACGTAGAACAACACAATGTATCGATATTATGCTATTTAGAACAAATGATCAGCTCACAATGTCCTTATGTATTTATAAGCAATCTAAAATATCCTTCGGCTATCATAAAACGAAATTCGCCAAAGTAAGTATCTTCAGTTTGCTCTTGACATTGAAACAGTCTGTGACACTGATTGGTAAAGAGACTGGTAGACAAAGACAAAGATTAAACAGTCCAAATGAAGGCCGGGATACTTTCAGCTAGTGTTTGTATTTTACTAATACTTGCTCTAATTGCTCTTTCCCAAGGTACCAAATAATTTCTATAAGGATACAATCATAATTTCCCTAATTACATTATGTGCGTTTGTAAAATTGTTTTTTCTGGGTCAAGCAGGTCAAATTCCTATCCTTGTTATCGGTGGAGGTGGCGGATATGGAGGTGGCTGGGGCAGAGGAGGAGGAGGATGGGGAGGTTGGGGTGGAGGTGGAAGAGGAGGAGGTTGGGGTGGAGGTGGAGGAGGAGGTTGGGGACGCGGAGGAGGTGGAGGCGGATGGGGTGGCCGTGGAGGTTGGGGTTGGGGTCGTCGTCGCTAGTATCCAGGCCATTATCATCCTCATCCTTATCACAAAGAAAGTTCATCGCCCTGTCGTAAATGTTTGTATATAATAATCCATTCTTGCATTGTTGTTCCAACAATATTTGTTCAAAGTATGCTTCACTTTTTGGAATAATTAATATTTTAGCTTTCTAATGGTAAATATTATCTTACATTAACAATTTTAACATCAGAGTATTAAATATAAATATAAATATTCTCCAATGCGAATTAAAACGCTCATGCAATGTAAAAGCCCTTCATACAAACATAAATGTAATAAATTTTAATAAATTCGGATCCTGGCACACTTCCATTCATGAAATCGAATCGTGAATGACCAAGACTGATTTAAGAATGGTTCCAAAGCTTTAATTAGCTCGGCTTTTTACGAGCAAAACATGTAAGGCTAAATGCTTGGACTAATTAATTGTTTTTTTGCAATTAGTTAATTAATCTATAAGTTAAATAACAATGACTTCTTCGGAAGGACTTTTCTTCATCTTCCTTAACTTATTTATGAAAGTAAGAATGAATGTAGTATGTAAACTACTACAAGGATGAATAGACAAATTATAATACAGACAATGTCACTCCAGTAATCGAGACAATGTAAATGCGTGCAAAAGTAATTATTTAACGGTTCCTGAATATTCAGTACCTACTTTTCTAGCTGTATATAATTCTGTTCCCTCGTCAAAAATGTAACCAGTTTCGCTCGTTCATTTTCTCAAAAATTATTCAATGTGGGTGTAAGAATCAATTTGGATTACAAACAAAATTACAAGTTTTTAGTGTACAATAATTTAGCAAGATATAAAATCGCAGTGCAAGTTCATTATTTGTTTTAATCAGGATTTCTAAAGATGAATAAAAATACATTAACAGTCATACTGATACTCCTTTGTTTGGTGACACTTGCCAGTTGTTTTTGTAAGTTTATCCTTTACTAAAATCTAGGAAAGATATTTTTTAATACTTATTGTTTCATTTCCTTATATTTATGAACTGAATTCTATTCGAATATATATAAAGGGAAAAAATGGCAATGGAAAGAATGTAAATGGGGTGGTTGTGGCGGAGGCGGCGGAGGAGGAGATGACTGGATACGCTGGTTGGAATGGAAGAAGCAAAAATGGTTCAGTTGGAAGCGAAATAAGTGGAATTGAATGCATTGGTAAAAATGTCTACATAACATTTGCACGTATTCTTATGATTGTTTCAATTAGTTATGTTTTATTCAAATTGGCGTACTTTGCATAGTAAATGAATTGTGCACCGAGCCAACAATAACTAAACTGCAAAAACAAATTGATAATGTTTTGAATTTTTTATTGCAGAAATTGTTCCAGTATGCATACAAACGAATATTTGTAAATATAATTATAATGCAAGATACAGAATTGTAGCTGAGTACTCATCGTACCAAAATGGAACAATTTGTCAATCGTAAAATTGTAATTAAATGTAAGTACAATATTTAAGCATTTTAAATAAGCAGGTAATGATTTTAAAATTTTTGTTAATTACGGAAGGCTAATAAAAACTACGCTTCAGAAATTCTATTTAGCATATTAATTAAGTACAATAAGGAAATATCTGTATCTCCTACATCTCATAGCCTTTATCATCATATATCATCTCTTGTAATAAGTTTTCCATTGGGTACAAATAATTCCATATATTTGAAACAATACTGATGTAAATACGAATCTGTGTATGAAGCATTTCTATTTAAGAATACATTTATTAATGTACACTGACTTTAACAACTACAATTTGGTTTTTAACAGACATATAACTACTGAATTAAATAAAAGTTTTTGGCAATGAATATTACTTGTTTGGGGAAAATAGATGGAAACATTGAAACTGAATCCTTAATTACTACTTAGCATACTAACAATCTAAATCTATCTATTCATTTCTACGTAGATATTTCGTGAAAAGAATCGAAAGAATGCCCTTGCATAAAAAGAATAGAAATAAACGGACTATAAAATATTTTGTTATCAAATTATAGAATTTGCTATTGATTTGCTACTATCTATATAAATATACTAATAGAACTACAGAATACTGATTGCTGTAAATGCAAATAAATTAATCTTTCATATTCTCTTTATGCAAATGAACTACTGATATCGAACAGTCATTCATACTCTATAAAAATGTATTAAATGTAGGCTGGAGGTTGTAGTTGTAGTGTATCGTGATCTCATACTGAAAACCTCCTTCCATGTGAACTGCGGGCTGATGTAGACATTAGATAAAAGAATTCCTAATTTAAGAATTTTTGTACAAATACTAATACAAGATTCTATGTTGGTGGTAGAATGCATAGAATGATTTTATGGGAATTATAAAAGTTATCAGTATCAGTGTACCTACATATTTATAGTATTGAAGCGAAGCACAGTTGCACGCATTGAATTTGATCAGATACTACCTATATATAAATAAATAAATAATTGATGCTTATATCCGTGTAGAATAAATTAAAAAGCAGAGCAGTTTAGATTAGTATATTAGAGTTTTATTTTTATGCAATAATTCATGCGCTTAACCGCGTAAACTGCAACTGGAATTTGACTGCACTGGGGAAGATTGGAAATCGGATTTTATTTTTGAAGGAAGTTGTTTTTTCTTATTGTAATCTGTTTGGTACACTTCGCCGTCCAGTCACAGCTACAGGGAACAGGTAATCAAAGCCCTTCGTCCATTATAGAATGAAGGATGATCAAATTAATAGATAAAATTATACGCAAATTCTCATTGAATTTTTTTTTAATTAATTCCATCGCAGTTTAGATATCCAGCGGTCATTCACACAAGGACCACGGACAAGGGACAACGAAGCCTAGCATACAAGAAACAAAACGGGACAGTCTTTCTCTTTTTAGTTTTTAACCTGGACCCTTTATTCTTTGCAGCTGCTGCTGGACCAAATTAAATAGAGAACATGTCAAAATTTATGAAACAAGCGACGGCTGCTGAACTTGGAACATTGGGTTTGCTACATCCACTAATAACCATCAACCGAATGAATTACAATAGCTTATATTATGAAGATTTATTATCCAATTCAGTACTATACTTTTAATTATTACATTAATTATACTTAATTTGGTTGTGTGTACTTGAACTCTATAGACACCGTGATCCAAAGGAGATTATTATTCGAAGGATCTACAAATGCGGACACCCGGATTACGAAATTAGTGAACCAGTTTTGTACCTGGTGCGAAATGGATACTCCGGACGAGAAAACGTATTTTACTTTACATGGATTATTGATATCTCTAAAGTTCATGACTATATTTTTAATATTACGCACATAGTTTATTTTAATTATGCTAAATTACTTGATGTATTTAGTTAACTCATATTCTCATTCCCCTAAATTACAGAAATACTATGCATTTAACAAAGTTACGGATGAACGTGGAGCGTGTTATGGTTGACGGAAAAAGGTCCCACTTAGCTGTTAAAGCGAATGAGAATCGGATAGCGGAATATTTGTCACTGAAGGAAAAAATTAAAGAAGAAATGATAATAACTCGTCACCAAATTGATAAACACAAGCGTTTGAATGCAGAGCTGCAAATGGCAAAAAGTGAGAGGATGGAGTACGATCATCTTTTGTCCCTTGTGATATCTAAACCTGACAGAAAAACTGTGGAGTTAAAGGCTCAGAAGTTAAAAAAGGAAGTTGATACAATGCAGGTAATAATGTCATCAACATTCATTAATATTTTCTTGTTATAAGTACCTAATTGTTTATTATCAGTACAGTACAGTGCATTCTGTCCTTTTAGTCGCTTATACAAAGACGCTTATACATACATAGAGACATTTTCACACATACCCAACAATATATTTTTACATCGCCTGCCAATGTCCAATTAATTGAATTGAATTGAAAAATATACACAGAATTGTGCAACAAATTCATACATACTGATTTTTCGTATGTAATTGAGCACTTTTATATTAAACTATTTAAGCATGTTATATTGCAATTGATATTAAACGAATTTTCAGGAACATGGATTGGGTTATTATAAGTACGGGCACCAAGATTTCTTTATACGGAATGTATTGTTAAAGTTGCTACCTTGTTTTACTGTTATAGGTTAAACTGAGTGAGCTCGAAAGTGTTATGACTGTTCGGAAGAAACAGTTAACTGCTTTGATGCAGGATTTGTCTATGCTTCGAGACTTCGATCCTGAGGAGGAGCCGAAAAATGGTCTAAATGCATCCAGAGACAGTGGAGCAACTTCTACGAAAAAAGTGTTGCGTGACAATGGTAAAACAAAACCTGGAGGAGAGAAGAACGTTAGCGTTGCATCCCTTCCCGTAAATAATTCCATGTTGCTCAGTTCTGTCGAAGAAATTCAATCTGACGAAGATAATATTGTGCAAGATCTTAGCTCAACGTATTGTTTACAAATAAAAGAACCAGGGAAGGATGTAGTAAATGTACCGGAAACACTATTTGTAATACAAGCTTCACCCAAAGCTGCAACTGATGATCATGATGATGTGAATATTTATGAAGATTTTCTGTTAGCTCCGGACAAGGATATTGAAATGAATTCTGACGAACATGTGGTCTCTGCGGATATTTCGCTTACTGATATACTGTCGGACGAAGGTGAGGAAATTTCCACTAAACAATTGACTGAAGTGGTTGATAAAGTTGTGGGATCTGAAGAGGGGACTAGTACTCCTGATAAAGTTGTGGGCCCGGATACGTTGATTGCAAATCCAGATTTACTAGATGTGAGCTCAATTGAACTGGATAGTTCATCGGATCAACTCGCTGCAATGGAAATTGCTACTGACTGAATTCCCCGATTCTCCCGGTGTCCCGGTGCAGATTAATTTTTGGCGAATTTTGAAGAAGAAGACAAAGAATGGAAGTTCCAATTAAATGTTAAAGTTATTTACAGATACAGTTATTAAATATATTAGCTAGCAATTATTTTGAACAGTGTAGAATACTTAGAATAGACAACAATGTTGTTCAGATGTAGTAAGTAGTTTAATTTTTCTAACAATTGGTACAATCAGTATAAATACATTTTATTTTTTATTTGTAATAATATCTGCTTTTGTGGTCACAAACAGCCATACTGGCTAAAGCACATACTTTTTCTCAATAAAACGCTTTTATTTGCATTCCAGGCGAGTAACGTTGCTAGTAGCTAATTTTATTGTTATCTCATTCATTTCAAATAATACGAACATAGTTTTACTGTAACATTTAGCAGTCTAATTGCAATTTACTAACCCCTAGATAAATGTTTACAACCATCGCATAGCTTTATATAAATATTTATTATCTACACTAAATAATATCAATGTCCTGCTAATTCCTTAGATACAGAACTTAGATTGCCAAATGATTTTGCAAGTGCTTCTTTGTAAGTTAGTAAATTATAAGGAAGATCATGTTTCTTTGCTAGAGCTTTAACCCTATCTCGACAAAGTTTGTTTCTAAACTGAGGCATTGTTGGAAATAGATGATGTTCAATTTGATGATTCAAATGACCCATCCAATAGCTCACCCACCATGAGGAACGGACATTAGATGTGTGACACAATGAATATTCAACCCAATGTGTAGGCTCCTCTGTTACTGGCAGATGAGAATGAGATAGGGAAAAGTTTACATGAAGATACATCGATGTTAGCCACAAGGCAGCCATATAATTGACAATTCCGACATGGTAGGTTAGCACGTAATTAAGGAGCATTAAAATTATTTCGGTGTACATATTTTTCCTGAAAACGTATTTTGGCATGAGATAATATTTCCAAATCAGCGTCACTAGCATTGTATCACAACAGAGAAATAGCCATAACTGAAACGGAAAACAATTGTAAACATTTCAATTTGAACTTGAATTTTAGAACATAGATATAAATAAATAATAAGAATGTAAATAACTGATTTCATATTTGGGGAAACGAACCTGATTTCGCACGAAGAAGCCTTTTCCTTCCTCTGGATTTTTAACGCATTTTGAATTAAAAGCTATTAGAGGAAGCGTTTGCAAGTCCACATCGTGTTTCAGATGTTGAGGCATTGCGTGATGTCTTGAATGCTGGGAAATCCACCACGAGCCAGAAAACCCTATGAACATCCCTACAAGTAAATTGGTAAGAAAATATAAATTCATGATGATAAGATACCATTAGTTTGAATTATTTCAATTTTGTCCTATTTTTTCCTAAATAGTGAAATTTTATTTATGAGTTGAAATTGCAATGATAATGGTAGCAGTAATTTTTTACTTCAATCTTTGATCTAAAATTCATGTAAACTTTGAGTAAAGTAATTTTGACTTTATCGAGCTTAAATGTTTAGGTTTTGCGTTTTTATACTTTTGTTTATAGAAATAACTCACCGAAATTAAAACTAATAATGAATTTGTCCACTTTTGGTATCCCTGTAAGGGAATTGTGACATCCTTCATGTGCCAAATAAGCTGCGCGGCCATAGCACAAGCCCATTGTGAGGATTCCTAATAATCTCCATATAATTTGCGCTTGAAATGTTAAAAAGTAGGATCCCAAAGCAAATAAAAGAAATACTTCTGAAATTCTCCAGAATACTTCTAAAGGGACAGGGTCAAATAATCCCTCAGACTTAACTTGTTGGTAAAGGTCAATGAAATCTCTTGTTAGAGCTTTATGTTTCTCTAGTGTAGGTGAGTCTATGGGAACTGAAGGTGGAAAAAACATAAATTATATTGCGAAATGTTTTATCTTTTATCTTTAATGTAGAAATACTAATTTTAAATTGGCTTACGTTCTTTTTCATGCGCTATTCTGTTTGGCAGTGATTTCATAATAGACATTACTTTTTTGGTTGACCTTTGATGAAATTGCTGAACTGCAATTGTTGAATCTTCTCCAGTGGAAATATACAAATCCATAACTCTTCCTCCAGGGTGTCTGTGTATCCATTTGGTGACATCGTAATAAACGCCATCGTAAAGCAGCTCTTTTTTCTCCTCTGATTTCTGAGTTTCTGATTTCAAAATTAATGTCTCCTTTTCCGAATAGTTGTCAAACTTTTCATTTTTTGGAGACATTTTTCAAATTATGACTATAACACTTTTACCTAAATTCTAAATTAAATATTCAGTCTACAATTCCACAATCCAGTGAAGTGGCGGTTGAAAATGAGAGAAAATCTTCCTTCCCAATATCACATTGAGCACAAATGCAGTACTGCCCTGCAAATTGAACTAGACTGAGCAACCCATTTTCCGTCTGTGCTTATTGCACTTATCAAATTCTGGAATTATTTTTATGGGTTTACCTAGCATATTAGCACGTTTAATACATATTTATACGAAAGATTATTACACTCTGTACTGAAAACATGCACCAACAAAATAGTTTTCCCATATTCTTATTTAGATTCTAGTACTTCCAGCTCAATTATCTTGTTTATCTTCTGCGGAAATCCCTATATATCTGTACATATATAGTCGAATATTCAAAATTTACGTCACTATAAGACTACTATATTAATTAATAATAACGCACCACAGTTTAGCAGTTTACCTTATTTAGTTTACTGGTTTCAAATTATTGGCACATGCAATAGTGCGTTTCGGTAGCCTATGTATGAAGTATAAGGGTATAAAGTATAACTGAACGAACCAACACAATATGATATACCATGAATTTCCATTTTTATCTAATTGACCATGCATGCATATTTCTATTAGCTCTATAAGCCTCAGCATTGAGAAAACAATAAAGAGCAAGTGTGAATGTAAAATACAATAATGTAATTTGGTAATTGTTAGTGCGTGACTAAAAAAGAATATTTTGGTTTTTCTTGGTTTTAACAGGCCTATCTTGAGATCAAGGTGAAAAATGTGTATTTAAATTTTATTAAGGAAGGTGGGAAAAGCTTAACTACATACAATAATAAATATATTGTGCACAGTACTATATGGTTTATGATACATAAATATCTTAAAATATTTTTGATCTTATCCTTATCCTCTTATCCTTGATCTCATACACATAATTTGTGATACACATAATTTTTCTCATTGAAATTCGATTGAGGAAGTCTTAACGTCTTTTGGCCGTCTTAGGAATAAGTTGAAATGGAAAAAAAACCTTTCTTTTTAGGCGAAGCCTGGGTTTTATAATTTCTCGTAAATTTTTCTGGTAAAAAATAAGGTTTCTGAGAAAATATACCTAAATACTCATTGACTATTTCCATTATTTTAATTTGTGTGTTTTTCCAATTTGTTTAAGTTCAATTAAAGCTTAATTTCAGCTTCAGCACGCTAACACGTATTGTCCCAGATGTTAATCTATGCGTGAAATATAGTTATCCCCGGTCTTATATGAGTAGGTAAACGGTAAGTCCATACACTCTTCATTTTTGTTGTACTTTATTTATATTACCACTGCACTCTCAGAAATAAAATATCTTAGTCATAATAAAATAACTATTTAGTAGATAAATATTTTATATTATTTGTATGTTAACCCTTTCGTAGTTTAATTATGGCATTTTCATAGATACGTCAAATGAACTTTGCATCTGTACAATAATCTGGGAAAGCTATATAAATAATTATGTACTATTTTATGTTAGATTTAATAATTCAATGATGTATGATTATGCATTTCACTTCTTTTTGATAGATTTTTCACTGAAATTAGGAACGTTTATCATTAAGTATGACGTTAATGTATGATTATCTCATGCAGCTAAACATGAAAGGAAAGTGGAACAGAAAACTGGGGATGGATGGATTAGGGGAAGATAAAGAAAATTGCCAACTACTTGTACGTTTTCGTGGACTATAAGGAAAGAGATTTTTAAACCTGCCTTCCTTAAACTTAACATTTATTATGATCCAATTTATTATTATGAGTTTGCTAAATCTCCAGCATGAATTTTTGTAATGTTTAACATAATTGTATTTTATTTAATAGTGCTATTGATAATTTTTATAATGATGAAACTCGGTTGCTTCCGAAATGCATTCGCAAATACGGCATAATTATTTTCAAACATTTTTTTATTATAAATTCTCCTTTAATTTGGTAATGGTATATTTAATAGCACACAAAGTTGCTATAATAATAAGTATAAGTATTAACATGGTAAAATTCAAATTTTTCTTAACAACTAAATCATAACCTTACCAAATATTATATTGGTATAATAATACAGTATAGTATAAGTAACGTTTTTCAGATAGACAGCTTGGTTGAAGAATCATAATCAGTTAGTAGAAGTTTAATGGTAGGTTTTACCTCATTTCCTTACATATATCTATATTACAGAGACAGTTTATTGTTAAATAGTATGTAGTTTTTCCTTATTATTATTATTATTATTAATCTTAACTTCTCTAGATTGCAGTATTAGGCTATTTTATCGGATAGCAAACAGATTAAAGTAGCAAATTACAATTATCTGCTACAAGAGTGTGATTATTACAAATTCTAATGTACTACTTACTATTTTATTGTGTTTATAGGTCTAGCGAAACAAATAGATAGTTTTATAGTACCAACGAGTTAACTACTAGTTTGGTAACATTTGGTAGCAGCAGCAGTAATAGTTGAATAATAAATAATAGTAATTATGTGTTTAAGAGTTTTCAATAAATATAGGTACCAAATTAATGTCACCTTTAGTTGCGCTATTTATGGAAAGAATTACTACGTGTACTTAAATACATTATCTGCTTATCTTTATCTGTATGTATTTTTGTATACTATACTTACAGTACTAATTAAATACAGTTAATTAAAATTTCCAAGTGTGTTTTATTATTTTATCTCCATGAATCCATAATTAGTGCATAAATGTAAGGTAATGTGCATTTATGTGGCACATAGTTTATAAAAATGTATTTCAAACAACATTTAATATTTTAGTACATTTGATCTTGATATTGTTAAATACCTAATTGTCCTATTATGTACAAACATAGTGCATGAAATCATATTTAGTTTCTATTTACTATTTTAATCTAAACTACAGAATAATAGCACCTTTCTTTATTGATGCAATTGAATAAATGCTTAGGCTAAATTTTGCTTTGGTATTTGGTACACAGTACACATTGAATGTCTTATACTTTGCATAGTAAGATTAAGTTATAAATTACCTACTTTAAAAATTAAATAATTAAATCTGTCTAAATTATAACTAGTAATATGTAATTGTGCAAGTTATTCTGTCAGGTATTTACAAAACAAATTATTCTATTTATACATTTTACAATTGATTTACATATTAACAATAAAGGAACTGATTTCAGTTTATAATTAATTATATAGTAATATCTATTCATTAGGAATTTATATGCATACACTAAAGTGGAGGGAGATTAACTAGTAAATTAGTGTACGTAAATTTAGTACAGAATTGTGTGTAATTAGGTACATTACAGATAAAATTCATTTTAGAAGCTAAATGCAATTATTTTTACAGTGATAAAGGTGCCTATTTACTGGATAAGCGAATTGAATTGACAAGATACTAGTTAGTAAACTGGAATAAGCTAATTCATAGATAAGTATATAATATGTAGGAATATTTAATTTATACTGACCACAATTATTATTTTAATGATTTTTCTTTAAAAAAATCACAAAAATCAATAATTAGGTTAACCTCTTATTGAAGGCTGAATAATATTTGTTTATTTTTACAGTGTACGTAGGCATATGTATATAGAATCAAAATATACATTTAGCTACCTTACTATATAGCATCAGAGAAATGTTCACATCTATATTTCTATGACACAGTTTACTATTACTACAACAATCATAAAATTAGCCGATAAATATAACTATAAGACTTAAAAAATTGGCTAATAATTACTACAAATTCTAGCTAGGCTACAAATACCTACTATAATTCGTGTTGCATTTTGGAATGCATGATTGTAAAAATGTAAGTACAAATAGAAATGGTAACGATAAGTGACAATAAAAAGTTTAAACCTACCTACTTGTACTTATAAATTAAATCCCTACCTTTATGTATATGATATGCTTACATAAACCTATGTACAAGATTTTCATACATTATGTAATACACAATAACATAATATAAATTAAAGAATGTATAACAAAGTGATCAAAATCAGTCTAAAATAAACAATATCTAAAGATGTTTTTAAACTCTGTGAGATTTTATGTTAACTCCAAATATTATCATGAAAAATTGAAAAATTGAAAAGGTAAATTGTAATTGAAATAAGAAATAAATATTTTTCAAATAAATACAATGGGGAAATAATATTTTTCAATGAGAAGTTATAATATTTGTTTTTAAGAACCGAGAATAATTCTTAGAGTTATCCCGCAGAGTTTAAGCTAATGTCAGACAGACGTAGTTATTGCTTCTAGATGATCTCTGTGAAAGTGCCAAGTGTTCCTTCTGCGAAGCATTGGGTTCGCATAATGATTCCCGTAATACTGTTGTAGAGCCGGAACACTTAAGCTAAGAGGAGGCGGAGCCACTCTCACATCACAATAAGGACAAGGTGAAGTTGATCTTGAAGGGGGTATTCCCGGAAGGGGATTATTAGTTGTTGTACTCACGTTACTACTACTATTCTGAATTGGTCTCCTTAAAGAATTAAATTTCGGCTGCTCCACATTGAACTCTGAGCTTGTGACTTTGGGACTCCGAGTTCTTAGCTGCTGCTGCTGCTGCTGTTGTTGTTGTTGGGGAGGTGCCGGGTTTTGTGGCTTATTCAAAGAAGCGGGATAGTAAGGCGGATCTGCGTCCAACTCGAAAGGATTAATTTGTGTAGGCAAATTAGACTGCACGTGGTATCTCGGATGATGATGAAATTGATGCTGGAGCTGTTGCGTGAGTTGACGCTGATTTTGAATCTGTTGTTGCGTGAGTTGCTGAAGATGTTGTCTTGGCAGTGGTGTTGTAGACGTTGATGATATTGTTGTAAGCGGTTGTTGTTGTACTTGTGCGTTTTGTTGCTGAAACACATCGTGGTTGTGGTGTTTCATTTGTTGCTGTTGTTGTTGCTGCTGTTGTTTCAATTTTTGCTTAGCTACTGGAAGAATTTTCGAAGAATCAAAGTAATGCCGGGTAAAAGCCGGTTGTTGTTGTTGTTGTTGAGAAACTGGCGGATTTTGGCTATCTACAGATTGCTGTTTATGAAACTGGGCATATTTTTGCTGATTTTGGGCTTGCTGGGATACTGGCGTCTGTTGCTGTTGGGATGGTTGCTGATGGTGCTGAATTGGGGTGACGACAGGGAAATATTGAGGACCATGTCGTTGCTGATGACCCTGTTCTTCGAAGGAAGATTGTTCCTGACTTCTAAAAAGACTACGATTGCTATCCGTTCTTTTGTTAATAAAATTCCCATAGTAATTTTGCTGGTGTTGATGTTGATGCTGGTGATTATGATTATGAGGATGTTGGTGCTGGTGTTGATGGTGAGCGTGATGGTGGTGGTGTTGGTGGGAATTTGCATAAAGGTTTTCAGGGCCACCTTTGCTGCTACTACTTCTCTCACTGGCAGTGCTCGTTGGAAATAATTGTGGGTTTGATGCAAACATCACAGTATTCTTGTAGGAAGGGAGCCGACGAAGCTCCGAGTACAAAACTGTATCGCGGAAATGCTGATTTTGATTATGTAAATTATTCTGACTTTGTCTTTGCTGGTGGTTTTGGTTTTGGTTTTGATTTCCAAGTTGATCTGAAGAATTTAATCCTACGTTACTAAAAGTGGCGGGTAGTCGGTCAAAGCTCCCGGGATACACTTGATGTTGATTGTTGTAATGAAGATGTGATGATTTCGGCTGCGTTTCCGGGCTGTTTGGATTTGTTTGTGTCCCTGTTGTTTTAAGACAAGCCGAAGGGGGAGGTGTAGCCTGGGGTAAAGAGTAAGATCGGATCATTGTCGGATAATTAGAATTCGGATTTGGTATCGGCGAGGAAAACGGATGCGGACTCGTAAGGACGCATTCCCGGCAGTATGGAGAGTAGCCTATAGGGTATCCCCCTCCTGTTAATCCTCCGGAGCCTGTTACTGGAAAATCCAAGCCTCCGTACCCTAATCCGCTCCCTGCTCCATCACGACAGCATGGATAGATTGGTTGCTGCAGACTAATGGAGCGTCGTAATGGATATAATCCTGGAGTCTGCATCGTCGGTGTTCCGTGACCGTATTTGTTCGGCGTGATTGGTGGCGGGGCAGGTGGGATCGGACTCTCATTATCGACACTGGACAACTGAGGCGAGCCGCACTTGCTTAAATCAATTAGCTGGAATCCGATCAGACCAACACCAACGAGCACACATGTGGCACAAGCGTAAAATCCAGGCTTCCCCACATAACTTGTAGCTCCGCAACCGATGAGGATCCCAGGTGCCATTAGAGATTGCACACACGACCAAATTCGACCCCAGTGCTTCGTCCGCGTCAATTCCATTGTCAGAATCTTCAGTGTGTATAAATATGATCCTGAAAATAGTGGACAAACGATATTAGTATCTCATAATTTATATCAAAATATTATTCATATATCCTCTCTTTGTTTTAGTATTCACTCCGACTGTCAAGCCTACTTAATAGGCTACCCGATATTGAGCAAACGGTACACGCGGGCCTCTACATAGGAATTTTGGGGCCTTTATCACTAAACTCTATATAATTTTCAGAGTTTAATGTAATTAAGATACGATTTCAATATCATGTTCATGAAATACAAAAATTTCGCAAAAATCGCACATTTGCTAGCAAAATATCTGAAAATACGGCATATTTTTCTAACAAGAGTGGAGAAAATCTCGACAAATTTTCAAAAGAGGCTCCGGATAGGTAGGAATCGAGTAATGACAAATCTGGGACAATCCGGACAATCCCACACCTATTTCTGGTACGCTAGCTAAATATCTTTCAACATCAACTCGCTTTCTAATTTCCCATGATTTTTGCACACTACGGCTTTTCATTCACTACTGGGCAAGTTTACTCACTCTAATAAAATGTACTGCATTTCTTATAATTAAGTAATATAATTTTAATCGTAGATGTGATAATTCCCTCTTTGAAATTAACAATGAAAAAGTTGTAATTGGCTCTAATGACGTTTTTCAAATTGTATTTTCTTAATTGACAATATAAAGTTGTAGTGCAGTAAGTTAGCGACCGACAATCAGTAACTCCGAGTCCGATTCTCGGCCCCAATAGATTTTTAGTTTTATTTTTCATTCAAATTTCCAATTGGCTGTCTTGTAAAATTCTGTATTTAAGCATTTAAATGGAGTTTAGGTAGGTTATAATTAATTGTAACAGAAATTATTAGGTGATACGGGCGGGCGATACTGTCAACTATGTATAATGTATACCTTTTTGCATGGAAGGAAAGAAAAGTAGGTAATGAAAGTATCTCAATTGAAAACTGTAAGTATATTTGTTTCGACCATAACATTTGTAGAATGTATTGTAAATGTAATTATAGCTGTAAGTATAAGTACAAAAACTTTGTTGTAAATCATGACAATGAAAAATTACTTTACTTTACAACAATAGGAACGAAAACTTGAGAAATTCGGATGAAAATTGCATAGGGAAATTCATCTCTCTTCCTTCCTGATCGGTTTATACCGTGTAATTGTATCGCATTTCGTATAGTATGTATAGAATAGGAGGCAAGGGCCGTGAGATTGCTGCTGGTTTAGGAAGGAAGGATGGAAAGTTTTCTAAACTAAACTATTTGTAACGATCAGCATGAGTGTCGTATCACATCTCATCTTAAAGACTTCTGACTGAACTGTAACTAAACTGGAGATAAACTAAGTAAGCCAAGCAAAACAAAAACTCTTGAGAACTACAACACAAGAATACAACTTAAAACTATCTTTTGCAACATTTTTTCTCTCTTAAGTAATCCATATCTTTACATATATCTGTAAAACACAAGTCTAGTGTACCATACTCTTGATGTGCATGTAATTGTGCACTCTATCTATTAATACAGCATGTGTACACAGAATGGATTACATATTTTATAATGCTTACAACGCATTAAGAAAAGTATGTAGTAATTTTATACATTAGTAAACAAATATACACGGAGAAAGTTAATACGCGGAGAATTTTCATTTTTCATTCTTTTTGTATCGAGAAAGAAATGGAAATTAATAAAAATTACAAAACAAGAATTTTGAATCTATTTAATTAATCGAAAAATTGAAATCTACATTTTTTGTGCATTCTGATTTGAAACATAAAATATAAATTACTAATTTAGATACTGAAATAAATAAATAAGTTGAAAAATACAAATCAATGTACTGAAATAAGTAGGTGAGAAGGTTGACACGTAAAAAATTACATAGGGACATTAACTACTATATTACGCTGTCAATTATTTGACAAATTAGTATACTGTATATATTTATCAGTTTTTGAGAAAAGTGTACTTGTTTTATTTGATGTGCATGGTATATGTCAAAACGATATGTATTATGGGAATAATTAATTTTTCTGGCTTATTATTTTAGTTAGAGACACATTTCGAGAGACATTTCTCCTGAAATAAAGCAGCAGATGTAAATACCTAGAGAAATACTCCTACGAAACTTTCTCCATCTATGTAATGTACAATTTCTCACAAGAATCCACTTTCTCTTTCCATTATGCTTTATATATTTACGAAGTTACGTCCCTGCATTAATCCGGAACTTTTTTACACAACACATTTTGGTTGTAGTTGCAATACAATAAGAGCAACGCAATGTATCAGTAACATAACAGATAGCCCTTCTGTGCTGACTTGTCTCTAGCGTACTTATGCATTTATGGATACATTTGTTCATTCTGTTGTCTTCTGCTGTGTTCTATCCTATCTAATGTATGAAAGTTCTACCGAAACTATTAGTCCTCTGCTGTGCTATTACTCTCTGGGATGATATTTTTTGCTAAAAGTTCCTTTGAATTTGTACAATCAGCTTATACTTAGTTTTATTCCTTCACCAGCATTCTTTATTCCACTTTCTACAGGGTATCTTTTTTATCTGGTCACCTTTTCCTTCACTATGGGATAATTACAATGCAATCCAATTTACAGTGGTAATATTTACATCTTTGGGAATCCTGGGATTTTCTGCGTACGGTGTTACTAAAAATTTAGTACCTAGCTTTTTGTTTCAGTTTATTTTTTAAAGTTTTTCGCAGTAAGAAATAGTGAACGCATAAATTTATGGTAAAATGGTACGGCAAAATATGGCAGGATTTTTAATGGTCCTAACCATAAAGCTGTATTTTTGGTATTTGAATTATCAGGGTCCTTTTTTTTAAAATCAAACTGAGCCTAAAAAAGATGAAGCTTTAGATTTTTGGTTCTGTGAATGCTAACACTTTTCGGGATCCTCCAGTTATCCAGCAAATACAAATACTCTCAAGCCTCAAAGGTGGAAATATATAAAACTTACCCTGTACTACATGCCGATACATTACAATACATTACTGCTACGGTATTTATTTTATATATTATGTGGAAGTAAAAGTTTTTTAGGAAGTTCCCCTGGTATAAGTAGAATGTAGCGGGAGGGGTAAAGTATGGAAAGGTGGAATTTATTGAGTCATTTGTTACCTAAAGCGATTCCGTAAATCCAGGCTGACAGGGAGTATCCGTAGTACCCTTTCACGGAAGATATGGCGATCATCGATAAGCCTGTCGGACACAATACAAGACAAGCCAACATTTTAGAATAAAATTTTCCGCAAAGCTCTTCTCGTTAAGAAACACACTCTTCTTTCTAGTACAAATACATACATAAAGAGATCCTGCATTCCATTGCATAACAATCACTCACAAAAATTCCTCTAAAGTAAAAATTCCTCCAAAAAAGTGATTTTTAGAATGGATCACTGTGTTATGTGTCCCCGCATTAAATATGTACATACATAATATGTATTTACATAATAATACAGATATAGCCCTATAGGTACCTTAATACATTGAATGTTCTTGTAAGCTTGACAAGAATCCAATTTCATACATTTTACTTTTGGGCAACATAATAACCATCTTTCATTGATGCTGGATATTCTTTAGAAAAAGATTTAGTCTCATTTTCAATTCTGTAAGATCGAGTGGCTAGTCTTATCATAAACTTAAGAAATGAAAGCTTAAAATGAAGAAAATAAAAAACGGACTCCTCCACTACTTTCTCATACTTTCTCACACTAAGTTAAAGGACAATAAAGAATGAAGAATTCCTATCCTAGTTCTGTCCTGTCCCAGACTGTCTTTCTCTTTTCTAATAAATTGATAAAATGTAATCGCCTCTTTCTTCCATTGCATTTCATTCCACTGTTACTGTGGTCTGATCTAGAGGATCTGGAGACAGCGACTTAAGTTTCCTTTGACTTTTCCTTTCACACTCAACTCTAACTCATCAATCAAGATCAGTATCTTTTCTAAGACTTAATCTTACATAAGGCCCTATTCTACTGCAGAAGCACACCACATGATCATGAAACTTCTTGGTAATAACAAGATAGAGAACTAAATATAAGTAATTGATACATCTAAACGTGCATATTTTGGTATGTTATATATTTAATGAATAATATTTCATTAAAAAATTATAGTTTTTATTTAGCAAAATATTCTCCACAATATTCTCATATTATTTTTGCCGGTAAACCGATATGATTTCTGAAGATGGTTACATGACACACAGTTCATCATTACATTATTCATTAAATTCATCATAATGCATATAAAAATATTGCTTTTTCATATTTAATTGATATATATCTACAAGTTCTCGAAAGTTGTACTTAATTACAGAAATATATTATTTGCCACGTGACTCCTAAACTATTTAATAAAGATATTATTATAAATCTTTTCAAATTATGAATGGCAAATGGAGAGAAGTGTCACTCTCAGGAGCTGAATGTTTAAAAAGAACTTTCTTTATTCCTGCTGTCATTTATTTGTCACATTTACTCACAATGAATTCTTTTATTGCACAGGACAGGACAAAGCGTCTACTACACATTTATGGCCACTCTCCTGATAAAAGTAAACTTAGATATTCAGTTTCAGTCACAGTCAACAGAAGTGTCTTCTTAACACCAAACATATATACATACATGGATAAATGGTCTCCTATCACTATGAAAAATAAAAGTATATCTTTTTGAAATATGTACATATTAAAGAGATAACTTTTAACATTTAACGTATAAGTATAATAAAGAGATTTTATTTGTTTTTTGTGAGTGAGTGAGAAGTGAGAAAGTACCTGTTAGCATTCCAGTGCAGCAACAAAGCATTCTAGGTGACACTTGACAGCACTGGAATTTCTTGAGCGTCAAAATGGCACCGAGGATAACACCAAGAGACAAACCGAGTCCTAAATGCGTTTGCAGCAGGAGCAACGAGCCACCGGAGAGACCTTCGTTTCTGCCAAAATCTGACTAAAAATATCACAAACAAAAAGAAAACAAAAGAAACATTTCATTAAATCCATTCAAGAAACATTTAACTCTATTCTGACATTTCTCGACGACTTCCACTGTCACATGGTGTCAGCTAACTGTCTAGATGTTCACTAACACCAACAGTAACACTCCACTTCATTATAAATATTTAATTTATTCGTGATACCAATGAGGAAAGTTCATAGTTTATGCAAATTAAGAGTTTCTATTACATTTCACATGAAACTGAAATATTAAATCTACATTAAAGAAGATTTAGTACTTTGAAAAATATTTCCAGCAGAGAATATACACATCTGCATAGTATCTTAGTATATAGTATGACAAAAATATAAACTACATTTTAATAATTATTGGTGTACAGATATTCAAATAAAAGTAGATTTCAATAAGTTACAACCAGGATTGTACCATATTTATGACCATTTCTCAATTCTCTTGATTTGCTTCAAAAATATCCCAAAAACTACATTCTTGAAAAATGAACCCGTTTACACATTGATTAAAATAGTTTCTCCTAAAAAGTTTAGTATCTAAAAAGAAGCATGTACCTAAATACTTTCTAAAAAGTTGTAGCTAGCTAACAATAATTGTTCGATGCATGTAAAACAGTACATACTACATACTATCGCAATTTTGCGGTTTACAGTTTACAGAAAGTTTCTCTGTTTTATGTACAAGTTGCGTATTAATGTAACGTAAAAGAAAAGGATAGGAAATAAGTCTACCTAAATAGTTTTCGAAGTTGAAGAGAAAATAAACACGGAAACACTTTTTGGGTCCATCAATCTTCCTTAGGATTTGACATATTACATAAGTAAACTTGCATGTAAACGGCTACACACATGTGGTTAAACTAAGTGAATCTCACTGTTGTTACTAATACTAATCAACAGAAACATAAACACTTTCACAATCTTTACAATACTAAATAATATATTATATATAATTATATAGCTAAATAACTACTTACATAGTAAGTATAGGTGTACATAAATACAATATAAGCAACCATATGCTAATTAAGTATATCTAAAACTTTTATTAGGTGTATACTATTGCCTATCATTGTTATCCCATCAGTATCTGTATTAACAACGGTTGTAGCACAGCTTCCTAGTTTACATCTTCTACCACTCTTAAACTAATTAATGTAGACAATAACATTGCAACGACAACTATTGACAATCTGACATCGTGTTCTAATAATAGATATTGGTTAAAATCATGTACCTCCATGGTAAATTATCAGTCTACAACTACTTAAAGAGTTGTCAGTGGTTTGTCGTGTTAACAATGACATTTCTAATTGCATTGAGAGAGAAATATCCAAAAGTTTTGCCAAACTAAAATTACTTTCGTGTAAAAGTCGAAACTAAATAAAAATGTTTGTTACCTAACTCTTAATGCAGATTGATTTTCGGCAAATGGCAAATTTATTTCATTAATTAATGAAATAAATTCAATATCAAGGTATTTTGTACACGTAGGCATTATATCGTGTTTAGTTGGATATTGTACTCACCATAAGAAAGACAGGGGCATAAAGTCCAAAACTTGAAATTGTCGCAGACCAAAGCACCGGCTTGAGTGAAGGAACACAGAAAAGCTTGAGACTGTGGCAGATGTCTCCTCCCAATGGCATCAGCATCGCCGTCACTCTTCGGCTTTGCTTAGCTTGCCTTTGATTCTGATTCTAAACAAAATTCATCACATTTAGATAATTTCATTGTTAAGATTTATAAATTAATTGGATAAATAAAACCTATTCTTTATTCACAATTTTCTTTCCCTATTTAACTATGTACCTAATGAATTATTGATTTCATTGTATTATCTGCATCAACGTACAATATACTCAAAAATTTTATGTAGAAAAACATTTTGTGCAAATTGTACAATAAAAAATATCTTTCGCACGCGCGAAGGGCGAAGGGTAATTCGTTTGTATTTTTCCATTGTTAAGATTTGTTAATTAATTAAATAAATAGTACCCATTCTTTATTCGCAAATTCGAAATTACACTCAAAATTTCTATGTATGTAGAAAAACATTTTGTGCAAACTGTACAATAAAAAAATATCTTTAGCACGCGCGAAGGGTAATTCGCTTGCATTTTTATAATTCCATACAATAATGCAGCATGAATAAAATGGCATCAATATTTATGTGTACATACTATTTACTATGTTGTCCGACATGCCGGGCAGTCCCAAGAAGTTGGCTATGTAACATATAGTGTCTTTAGCATGTGCCGTAAAGTGCAAGCGTATAATGTATATTTTTCGCAGACAGGAGCCGCAATGCGTGATACGCAAAAAGTACAAGTACAAATAAAGTTTAAGTAAATATTTTAGCATTACATTACATAATATATGTAAGAGTCGTAGGAGGACTCCGCCAGGCGAGCAGACTCAGACAATAAAGAAAGTTTGTTTTGCTGCAGGGGAAGTCTTTTGTTTATAGTATGTACCTAAGGATAAGTATGTTTGTAAACAGATGGTCTGGCCTTAGCTGACCCCGTCTGCTAGCTAACTCAAATACTACAACTGTAAACTGATTTGCAATGAACTAAATTGAACTCTGTCTCTGTATATCTTTGTGAATGGCTTGGATTTAGATTCTACGACTCTTTTTGCTCAAAAGAAGTAAAAGTCACAGAATTGTAGAGTGTGGCACTTGAAGTATTTATTATGTTGTAGGCTATGTAATGGGTTATGTAAAAGTAAAATAGGTACACTTGCACTGCACACTACCTAACCACCGTTTCTCAAAGAGCACAATAAAATACCTTTGTATAAATATGTACGCTGTCTCTAGTACTACACCTAAATGTTTTATTCATGCTTTTTACAATCAAGAGAAAGCAGACTTTTCACCTGCTAACGTGTCTGTAGCCTGGTGGACTGGAGACGTTACACATTTGCGCCTACAAATATATAATAACGCTGTAACCTATAGAAAATGTCTTTTCATTTATAAAAGTACAAACCCTGCCAACCTGACATATAATATTCCAAATCATAATTATTTTCATCAAAAATTGTGTTTCATCAATGTGCAATATTATTTATAGCTATGGATAGCATGAATAGTCATACAGAACACATTATTAACGAGAACGTAACAGCATTGTTATGCTTGTGTATGCAATTGTGATAATTGGGAAGTACTTCAACTATAATCAAAATGAAAAATGGTTGGATGAAAATATTTCCCATGAAAAGCAATAAGCATACCTAGCAAAAACGGTCAGATATTTTTTAAGATTTTTTATTAGGTTACATTGATTGAAAATCGTAATACAAGAAAAGTACATTGGTATTTTACAAATAAGAATTAAAAATTTGTGATATTATATATTATGCTGCAATTTTGGATAGAAATACAATTAAACAGTGTCCATCAAGAAACACTGCATATCATTGCCAAGTTTCCTATTTGCATTTCATTACTCTTCTTTTGCGACTCTTTCAGAATTTTGAGCTAACATTTGAACCTAGTACTTCAATATTGCAGAGTAAGAACAGAACTATAGTGTGTGTACGGTAAATACTTATTTACAATGTAGACAAACCCAAAAGTGAGTACAGTACACAGGTTTGGCATGTGGCATAGAGGCATATCTTTTTCTGATGGCTGGCGAGTTTAGGAGTTTACGTCAACAGCGTGTGAAGAAAGCAGTGAAAGTCAAGTCACATAACAAAGAGAGCTAAGGTAAAAGCTATTCGCAGCAGAATAACTTTCTACAGCTCTAATATATAAATCAAGTCAAGTCAAGTCAACTAAAACGGAGGAGTCAAGCCAAAACCAGCCAACTCAACTGATATGCATTGAACCTGGACTTTTACTACGTGTTTTACGTTACGTACATTTGCACGCGTCAGCAATGCACAGGCACAGTACGCACATCAGGAGCCAAAACAAGGAACCACACATATATTATATACAGCCAAGTCAGTTCTAATCTAATCAAGTAACGTAAGGAGACGGAAAAAATCCGGTCCAAGAGACACTAGTGACTAGACACTAACTATAAACTGAGAAAGGAGTAAATAATTGTACAAAAACAGCCAAGGGATTCCAAACCACAAGATGGACGAGATATATAAATAGTGTGACTACTCTAGCAATCTTTCTTGTGTTATTATTAGCAAAGTCGCAAAAATGACAGCTTGATCTAACACTGCGCCGACACAAATGTACAATCTAAAGTTTAAAACAGGAAATACCTATTCATACACAATTTCTAGATTCTGCATTCCTGTCTAAATCCAATTGCAATTCCTACCTCAGTCAGACTACCATCAAAAAATGTCACTGACAAGCAAATATGAATTTAACTTGACTAACTATTCATATATTGTGTTTAAAAATAATGTATAGCTTACTTTTCTCGATTTAATTACATTTTCAACATGCATTTTAACATTTAGCTATTTTATTACTGGCACATCCTTTTAATTGAACCAAAAAACCATTTAATAAGCCGAATGAACAGGTTTCAGGAATGGAATTGAATCTACAGCTTATTCGTAAGGTATTGATATTTCCCTACAAAATAGCTATTGAGATGGTTTGCAATCATATTTTACTTTATATGTACATAACATTAATTGTGATCTAATTTACTTATAAGTAGTGCAAGTGTATATCTAGAAAATTAAAGGCAATTTAGCTGAGCAAAGAAAAGTATGTTAACATCCTCATAAATTCTAATATTTTGTATCTGATAAAGTTAAACATTTCTACACGCATGATTACACACCAATGAGAGTAAGTCTGTACGTTTAACAAAAACAGTTTATTATCCTACGCTAGGCATCATTATTGCAACATAACTATTCACTGATACATAAATAAAGTAACTACTATTCGAAACATCAAAGCATTTATGCTTTATTTGTAAGTATAATCATCAGCATAGTTTTACAACCTATCTACGAGCAACGTAATCTATTAGGTAATATTCACACGCTTGACTAATAATTGTAATAAAGTGTGTATACAGGATTAATTCCTATTATAGTAGCAATATAGCAATTATTATTATGTCATGTATGTATCTGCTCTAAGTAATATTACGCAATATTATAGTTACACAAGAAGATGAGCACACACGCAGTGTTTATAGAAGTAGGGATCCGCGAAAGATTTTATGAACACATCAGATCACACACACTACACGATAGCAGGTTCGTCCAGCCAGCCAGGAGAAAGTTTAAAGAGGGGAGTTACTACAGCGTAGATGTAGTGGGGAATAAAGCTTAGCTCGTAAACTCTAATGTAAGGAACTAGATGTAAGAAAGGCATTAAACAGCTTATAAATGTCCACTAAATGAAATTGATGAAGGAGCATCTGCCGTCGATAATGAGTCACACTGGCTTATAATCAAATTAAAATGGAATTATTAACGTTCTGTAGGATTTACTGAACTGACTCTACTTTAGTATATAGTAGTACTATACATGTGTTCCTGCGGTATTCTCCCTATTCAGTTCCTGCATTCAATTATAGTTATAACAACTCATTTAGTTTACAACACAGGCACAGAAACTGCTTCAGTATACATATCCCCTTTACTTTAATCTCAAAGCTACGAAGTATATTGTCTCCTTTATAGTTTTCAATTCAAATATAATAAGATTATCAACATGTATTTAGCATTTTCCTTACTATTGATAATTTAGCTCAAGTTTAAACAAAAGATTTCCATTGAAATATTCTGCAAAACATTTAAGGCAGTTTCAAATAAGTTTTACTATAACTATGTAAACAGTTTGCACAATATACACCATGAGATTCGGTGGCTTACTGTAAAGAAGATAGAAGATGATAGAATATTTACTGAATGCGTCCTCATGCTTAAATTGGTACCATATCTTTTACAGGAGAATGGAGAATTAAAAATGCTTTAAAAATAACTAATTATAAAACCACTGCATACAGATGTCGCTAATAATTGTCACGAATGTTCACATTTTTTTTCCTTTTTGTGTTTACAAAAACTCAAGACCAAATTTCACTACAACCTACAGTAACTTTAGTCGAATTGTATATACCGTATTCACTCTAATAAGCGCCCACTCTCCAAAAAGCGCCCACTCTCTAATAAGCGCCCCCTCCCCGAACC
>JAQFYC010001263.1:0-36900 GCA_034694165.1 Tomocerus mixtus | reverse complement strand
TAGCATTAAATACGTTATGTGTACAAAATTCTTGATCAAAGCACCCCCCAGCAGGGATCTGAGGCTACGCGCCTGGACATATTTACACTGTACACTACGATAAACGATACGAATGGAAGTTATATACTTTGCCTTCACATTGCATAACCAATACAAATATTACCATCAAAGTAAGAATTTCTGTGTAAATATAGAAATACGAAATATCTACTGCAATGTACGTGTTGCTAATTCATAATACTCATGAAATACTTTGAGCTGGCTAAGCATAAATTCGTTAAGTTGGTAGTCGTGGTACACACGAGTGAACCTTTATTGCTAGTAGAACACTTCACACGTACGAGTTTTACAACCCAAAATCTAGTACTTATTTAATAAGGTCTACCAACTTATAATAATTATTAAATTATTCATACAACAAAATAGCTAAGATATTTAGGCATCCCGGCATAGTGCAGAAAATCTTGCGAAGTATCATCCGACTTTTTAAAATGCTTATGTAATTCCCTTTGTCCGTAATATATTCAAAGTGCCCACGATTTGAAATACACACGAACAACATTACATATTTCACAACTTAACTAAGTTTTCCTCTTTCTTTGTAGTGAATTGTACATAAATACATAGTAGTACATAACACTCTTATCTGTATTATGAACGAATTACTTGGAATATTTATTGTAAGAGCGTTCTGGGCATTGCATTAGTATTGCTGAACTATAGTATGTACACTATACAATATACTAAACTGCATTTCAAAGCGGAGAAAGTCTTTCTCTGGCTGGGCACATTTTACTGAAACTTTAATTATGGAATTCCCTCTTGGTTAGTAATGCTGAAAGTACAAAGGAAAAGTCAAAAGTAAGTACCATATACACCAACTTTAAGAGAAATGGTGAAAGATGAGACAGCAGAAGAGAATGAAATACCTACCTAAGAAGCTTGCCGTAAATTCAGAAGGATGCCTTATAATAGCTACTGCAATTTTCTTTGTCGTTGTGGTAAGATACAGATCCATATAGAAAGAACTTTATACTTTTGACAAAATATATATTGGAACTTTCTAGTCTCGTAACACAAAAAATAATTATGAAATGCAGACTACATTCGGACTTTTAGGGTTTTGCATGTCACGGTTAGATTGTCACAGTATTATTAAAGAATTTACGGTGTCTACTTAAACTTGGCCAAACTTATATGAAAGATGAGTCGGCCTCTAGCTTTCTTGTACTATAATCATAATGTACCTACCCAAGTAAGTCATTTTCTACTTATATATTATGCTATGTCACGTTTTCATTCTTGTAATATTTCCAGATGTGACACTGGAATTATTATTACATTTTTAAAACGTGCAGGGCAGGACCCTAGCCCAAGGAAAAGTAAATTGCAGAGATGACAAACAATCATATTATAACTTTCCACACTGACTACTGACTATTATTCCTTCAGCAATGCTTGTAAGCCGTCGTAGACTTTCACAATCCCGCTGCCACAGGGTAGTGGTAGTAGTAGTCATTACTCCCAGTGGTCATTGGCTTGCATAGGATGCAAAGAGACGGTTATCAAATGATGGTGGATAAACATTTGTTTTGCAGTCTATTGTATTTATTTGCTAAAGTACAATGTATGATACCACTATTTTTATTTTATCATTGCATGCATGCATGTACTTGGATGATTTGGATAACAATGGACACTGTACATAATAACAACCTAGGACATGGAAACACTAAACAAAATTCATATTTGTAAATGTATAAAATACTAGCAGAAGCATAAAAGTGTTGAGCAAGCGACATGTACATGAAAAGTAAGTACATGGAATACTATTCCTCCCATGACACAAAAACACCGACATATTAAAATGAATATTAATGTGGTGACTGCGGTGACGATGTAATAAAACAATAGAGGAGCACTACAACAAACTGCATTACAGGTTTAAGTTTATCTGCATTACCAACTTATTGTTAGTTATGAATGCTAAATCCCCTATACCAAGGTGCTGAAATAAATGTTTTCATGGATGCCCGGAGAACTCACGTCGCACCGAGTTGACGAAAATTGCCTTTCTGTCACATACAGAGTTTTCGCGAGTTACGTTCTATATATACTATTATATAACAAATATTTGGATTTTGGGGGATATAAAGCACATCTATAGGTACCGTATAACAATATAGAGAGGGTGGATTTTGTGGGCTTTAGACTGTGAGTGAGTGAGGATGCGGAGCAATTGAACAATCGATATGGTTATTATTGGCGTGACTTGGCTTTCTATTTTATACTTTCTTTTCGTAGGATACGATGTGCTAAGAAGTGTTAGAGCTCCGCTGCTGTAAACGGACGGACTATGACTATGACTGCGCCACTACTGTGCCATACAATAGTATAGCCGGTTGCTGTTTGTTGCTAGTCAGTTGCCTAAATTGATCTAAAGGCAAAGTTTCTGCTACCATGCGTAATAAGTTAGTATATACTAGTAGGCATATCGATTGGCATCATGGCAGGCCGGCTCTGCAGTTTGTCCAGCCTTATCACAATTTTTTTAATAGAAATAGCTGTTATGTTGTCATTTTGGGTGGGCGATTATTGGACACCCATATTTGGAAAATTTAGAAAACCCTGTGATGTCACCAACTCGTCCATTGTGCGAAAATTGGTCCAAAAAGTAAGTTCCCGTCAGAGTTGCGAGTTCCGCCTTGCCCGATCCTTTGGTTTATACAATCTGTGCCTCACCTTAGTTTCTTATGTTCGAATACACTCAATTTATTTTGTATGAAAATAATAGCTTTTGTTAAATCTATAGAAATCGATAATTTTAATTATTCTTTTAGAATTGGAGTCCAGTACTAAATCGATATGGAGTTTCGCTGCCATTGGAATGTCCTTTAAATCTCTCCAGAGATTTGCTAGGGGCTAGAGAAGCACTGAAACGAGCACGCTCATCACATTGGCAGTGTCTGCAATGTGGAAAGAAATTCTATTTCGAAAGACATTTAGATCTCCATATAGAGAGAAGACACGGCGATGTCATCAATACTGTAAGTATAATTTATACAATTGCATTGCATCTCATTCTAGCAATCAGAATTTTGCCCACACACAATTTATTTTGTGCAATGTCTACTGAACTGAACAGTACTTATCTTGCTACTGTATGTATTAACTTCATCAGTCGTGATGCACTGTGAAGTTCATTTTAGTTACCTATGCCATGTAACATAGTATACATAAATATATTGATGAGTGTATGCAGGTCAAGTGAAATATATATGAGATGTACTGATAGCATCAAATACTTTACAGTACACTCCTATAATTCAAAGACTCAAACAATTATATACATAGTGCTTAGATATTTTGTTAAGATGGGCATAATAGAAGAACCATGAATTTAAATTTGAAACTTAATTATCTCATTTTAATATTATCTCAAAATAAATCCTTTCACATCATTATACAGGAAGCTCTTCCTATAAACTATAGGAAGAGCATATTGTATAATTGAAGATTATTTTTGAAGAAAGATGTACCTATTCAGATTTCAGATACTAAAGCGGATGTTGTTCCAAAAGCATTTCAATATTTCATTTCACATATAATTTTAGCATTAACTATGACCAGTCTTCCTAAATATCATCATTAAGTGCGCAAAAATGTGTGCTTGGTATTGATGCCGAAAAAGTTAGCATTCTCATTTAACTTGCCTATACTATACCTGGATACAATTGTTACAATGATGTGTACAGTTAAGAGTCTTAACTGTACACATCATTGTAACAATTGTTTAAGAGTTAGGCTTATATAGGAAATATAATATCTGATATTCAGATAAGTACCTCAGCCCAGTACATACAATACGATATAACAGTAATTTTTGTAAACACTATACTATAATAAAGAATATCATTTGTTTAGGGTTATATATTTAGTGCTGAACTAAATTTGGGACGCCTATTTATTATAATAAATCTTCTAGAATTAATACAACAAAACACCATAAATGAGGAAATATGGCATTATGTTTATTAAACTTAATTTCTAATTGTATACAATAAGCAGGCAGAAGACTCAATATGCTTGGGTCATTTTTGCGACGTGATGAGATGCGACGTTTTGATGTCCACTTCATTTCTAGATGAAGACTCTAAATCAACAGATATTTCTGTTTGGACACCGATGACGGGTGGACCATCTTTAAAAAGTGCTCACAGTCACAGTGCTCCGATTTCATTCCATTTGGAACAAAAGACCGCTCACCCTCCACAGTCCAAGAAAGAAAACCAGGAGACAAAAGAAACAAAACACCTCCATAATGATCCCGAGCCCAATAATAATATCGAAAATTGTGATGAAGAATATTATTCTCACTTACGGCGGAAATGTGGGGATTTAGTATGGGAGTGTCTTCAAGGGCTCATTTCCATTCTCGATGCCAAAGATTTCAAAGCTATTCAAAGTAAGGATAAATATTTAGGCATCTACTTTTAGTATTGTCCAGTATCCATAATCATAAAAGTATATTATAAAACATAATTGGATTTCCTTAGACGAGCTGGAGTCCATTAGCTGTTCCTATTTATCTTGCTCAAGATATAGTGACACTTGCTGCTCCTCTCAATCCCGAATCAGGGGAAAATTAAGGCCATTTTTTATTGTCTTCGGCTCATTGCTAATTTCTTTATGTCTCGCATTGGCCTATTATTTCGCATGGATTTACACTCAAAGGTATTCCGAATTTAAATTATGTTACCTACTATTAATATTTAACTTTTTCTTATGAATTCTACCAATTTTTAAAATTTGTTACGTAGTTCGGAAGACCAAGTCCTTTACTACGAAGAGCGAGAACCTCGAACCTATCAAGATATATCTTGTTGTAAACTTAACAGTCCGCAAATGATTCATCGAACTACACATTTATGAAATAAGTTCTTCTCACCATTCAATTGTAACATTAAAAATTACAAGTGTAAAGCAATGAAATAGGCGACACAAACTTTTTAATTCGGTGATACTATATAAATATTAAGTACTTATGTAAACGCGTTGCTACTAATGGCTGCACTACATTACAACTCTGCACTTCCGTGCTGCATAAATTCCCATTGGACAATATGTTCCGGAAAAACTTCATAGATTGTCAAGATTGTAGTAACTTCACTAGTGAAAGTCTTACGGTAACCTCTAGCAATAAGTAATAGCATGAAGACTAAGAATATAATATTTAGAGCGGAGTAATTATTATGAAGCAATTTTTTCCGTACTACACCTAGATGCAAATTTAGACCCTTTTAAATTATTAACACAATTATAGAAAAGTATTCATCAATCTTAAAATACCGATAACTACTTTATAATCTGCATAATGCAATCAATCAATCTTCCTATTTCATTGTTACGTATTCAGTAGTGCGACTGCTGTCCCAGAGCTTTGCCATTAGCATAATAAAACAGATTTTGTTAGATTTTTCTTGTTACTACTTACATGGAAGTTACAAGATAGCGACGAAGGTAGCCAATTTAAATGGCTGAATAAAAATAAACTTTTGCCATAATAAATTTAATTCTTTTCCAATTTATTTCATATCGTTTACTCCATAGAATTGTTCAGCAAATATTTATTAATATTTTGCTTCCTAAATAAGTGTTAAGTTGAGGATATGTCATAATTAACATTTTTGCTAGCCAACGCGTATCTGAGAATTTATTTATTGGGGGTTAATGTTCCCTCCATATATTAATTGTACTATGATAAATTTTGATTTTGTCCCATAATGCGTCATTATTACAGCTTAAAATTTTGTAGCAAGCTAGATTTTATTACTATGGCCTATTGGTAGTCCAAGGAATAATTTAAGTAAACACAGTCCAGAATAGAAGAAAAAACTTAACAGAGATACTATTATAGTTTATTTATATCATATTATTATCTTCTGAAGAAAATACTGATTACTAGAGCTGTATAATAAGACCATGACATAATACGTGCCACATGCCAGCATAGTGTACAAGTACATACTTTATGGTCCATTGCTACACAGTATTAACGTAAGAACTTAAATTCATGAGTTGAAAACCTGAAATCTACAGCTGTAGTTAATTTAATCATTCTAATACATTGGAAAGCCTCAGCAAAAGACTATATCGTTAGGTCAAAGCTTCATAGCGCAGTTACTAAGATAGGTTACGTTACCTAACTAATGTTACATTGAGAATTGTGAAGAATGCAGAGAGCAGCCTACACATAAGCATCATGCATCTTGAACAGTGGTATACTGTTTTATTTTTAGCCAGACAGGATGGAACATCTTAAAATGAGAAAACCAGTTATTACAATCAGACATAATTTGTCCACATAAGACTATTTTACAATAATAAAAAGAAAGTGGTCTGATTTCTTATAAATCTAGTGAACTTAAGTTACTGCGTCACAGTTCCATCCATTATGTATATCAAAGATTAAAGTATGTTGAGTGGATGGGATGAATATTTCCATCATACGCATTATATAATAAACAATTATCATACACACATCTATCAATTTAATGTATGTAATAAAGTCTAATTCACTACAGTATTCTTTTAGCCAAGCCATTGTTGATGCAAATCTTGAGATCTCCAACCCAAACTGCCTGAATATGATACACAAACCTTTAGCAAGCATTTTACGTACTTACATGTGTATGTATAATGCATTGCACATTGCAATGTCGTCGTAATGTATGAAGGAAGCATACGTCATTCATATCAAGATTGTGTTCATTAAGTGTGTGCGTGTTGCACTGATGGTTAGCGTTTGATCGAATCGTCTTATCATCCTAGAGGTCAATCGTCAGTCATTACATTAAATAGGCTTAACACAAAAAGATTTCAGCAGCAGATGTAGGAGGGTTTATTGACGAACTCAAACAATACAAATAAAATATATAATGACAGGGCATGGCACACCATACTTAGACCAGAGGATTCCCCACTGCATAGAATAAACGCACGTCTACATAGTTTGAATTAAAAATCGCAGGCCTTATCGTAATAAAGATTTACTAGATATTTAGATATTATCCTCTTCTCTTTCACGAAGAAAGTGAATGTCAGCGATTGTAATTTTTAAGAATTCTTTTTTATAGAAAATATTTAATCCTTTGCTGTAGGTATGATATTGATATGACTCTTATATTTAAGTGATTTATATTACACAAGCAAAAGAACTTAGGCCGTTATTGAAAATTACAACTTACCCATGCTAAATACATAGGTTATGCTAATCTAATTTATAGGCTGTTGTGGTCGCTTACATTTTGCACACACTATAAACAAAAAATCTCAATAGTCTCTTATATTATGTAAGGTAGTCCATTCCGTTTAGATAGCTCTAGCTTTTAAGGTATATACGAAAAGTGCAGCTTTATAGTTATTATCAATAATATGTGGGTGTACTAATATATTACTTTTTATTTCATATGTAACGTATTGCTCCTTTAGTATGGATGATTTTGAAATAGTTTTAGGAGGACTTTTTCCTACGAAACTAGAAATTATGTCCCTTCTTATCTTGCATGGAATTTTATTAAACTGTAAACAAAAAAGCTAACGCTCCAATTTATTTAAGGCCTCTGCCACTAGCCTCTGACTTTAATCTAATCAGGTGCCCCAATAATACTTATTTAGGTAAAGATTAAAGGACAACCATTTCATTTCCCAGCAGAAACATCAAAATTCTCAGAAATCTTTCCAAAATAATTCTTTAAGTGATATGATGGATAGAATCGGGACCAAGAGAGCTTTTACCAAGTTGCAAAATTACAACAATGAGAAAATGAGAACAATGGAACAAGCTCAAGTTTCAGCATAGAGTTAATCGTAATTTGAGTTACACTGACGATATTTTGTTCATGTAAAATGTAAAGTAAAGTATCAAGTGCTTCATTCTGCTCAGCGCAATACTGCCTCTATGTTATACTAACCTTCTGTTTGGTGTGTGTATATCGTCTATTAATAATATTCTCCGACGTTAACATATAATATTATTGCATGTAGTCATAGACATTCTACAGATATATGCTTCTATGCATATATATCTATAAAGTGGATATATGTATTAGTTTATAATTCCTATAGATATAGGGAACTGCCTGCTGACTGTGTTGTGCTATGGATATGACGACTCTCTGCTGCTGCTGAGTCTGAGTGTGTGGTGACTGCTGAACTGCTGATAATATTTGTTATTGTTGTTGTACTTGTACTTGTACTGTACTTTTATATGTAACCTATTTGGTCTTCCATCATCTGACTTCTTTTACGCAGTACAACAATACATTATAATCCATAATAATTCATTTATTTCTGCACTACATTACTTGCAAGTAACTCACATTTATACTGGAACACTTCGTCACTCATATCCGAATGAGCATTTAAGATTCCTACCTCTGTCTTAGTTAATAAGTTAGTTTACTTTTAATTGTCTTGACACTTGTCACATTCATTGAATCTCATGATGTAAATACTTGGCCATTTATATAACACTAATCGAAATAGAATTTAACCTTTTTCTTTGTTCTAATTATTTAATGTTCAGGAAACGAAATTATTGTGTCGTGTTGAGTGTGTGAGTACGAGTACTGAGTACATAGCATAGCAACACTAAACTAACGTTAACATTGGCCAAAATGAGACATTTTTGTTAGCTGCGCATTATTAGCATTTGCCAAAATACATCTCTTTGTCTCGAATAACTATTTTATAAAAGTATTACCAATTGATTCCGTATTTGAAGTTTTAAGATACAGAAACACTTATCATTATTGAGTCTGAGTCTAGGAAACAATTGCAAAAAAGTCATTTAATTATGCGATTGACGTAATAACTCGTTCTATTTCTCAAATTGTGCTGACATGCTTTATTATAATTTGCCATTTCCATAAATTTTTATCACTATTATTTATTTAATTTTGTGATGGTAATTTTTTATTTTGTCATTCCAGAACTGAACTTTACAAAATCGCAAACATGGACAACACTACCAAAACTTTCAAAGAACGACGCACTTTCGGTATAAAAAGATTTTTATATATTCGATATTATTTTTGATATGCGTAAGAGAAAATTTTAATATATAAGCAGTAAGGAGCCAACTAATTTTTAATATTTTCTTGGTGCTACTAGCTCAGCGGATGAGGGAGGTCGATAGTGTTCGCAAGGAACACCCCAACAAAGTACCCGTCATCATCGAACGATTTGGCCACGAAAATCAGCTTCCTCCTTTGGACAGAAGCAAATTTTTAATACCGGAGCATGTATCTGTGGGAGAACTTATTAAAATTTTGAGGTAAAATAAAGATAAATTGATAAGACATTAAACCTATAGAAAAAAAGAACCATATTAGACTGATTGAGAATTTACAAAAGATTTTCATTTCGGAAATGAAATGTGAGGATTTTTTAAAGTCTTTAAAGTTTAAACCAAATAAACAGCTTTGTAAAGGTTAATGCTATGGCAGTTTAGCTTTCTAAAGGTCAGTGGTAGCTGATACCGAGACCTTTCGTCATTCGTTAAACCATTTGTTGGATATCTTCTGAAAATAATTGGCTTGCATGTGATATGCAATGAAAGTGAGATGATAATTTTTATTATCAGCAGTCAGTAGTAGTATAAAATTATAATATTATGTATTGAGCAAGTACGGCTCCTAAAAATGTGCCATATCATTTATTGTTATGGTACTGTCAACGTTTTAATTACCAAAAGCATTGCATTCCTATTCTAGTAATGAAGTTGTCCAATGCTTTATACATATCATGTAGTACATTTTGTACTTTAAATTAAATTAATGAAAAAGAACATGAAAAGAAAGGAATTTTAATTAATTGATAGAACCATAATATTGTCCTTTATGGAAATTCTTACGTTTTCTTAGGATTAGGATGTATGAATTATGTCGTGAAGTACTATTACTAAGATTGATGCATGAGAACGAGAATAATATTTTTAGGGCATTCTGAATTCTCCCTTTATTAGGTTGAATCATTTTCAATTCAGCATTAACTTGGCTTTATAAATGAATGTAAATATTTCTACTGTTGGCCTACTCTCCTAAATGTATAACTTTAATTAGGAATCAGCAGTAAGTTTGCACCATTCGCAAAACTATAGTCGTTCACATTGGGTAGCTACGCAAGTATTTTTAGTAAGCCTTGAGCAAGGTTAATGTCCGAAATGGTAATGGTATAACGGCTATAGTTATTTATAATATACCTGCGCATCACACCATGAAATATATTGATCTGTTTGTTGTGTATTATATATGTGTTTATTATGACATCTGTTTTAAATCTAGCAGCACAGAGGCAGCACATTGCTAATCAAATCGCTAATAAATAGGAATCTATTAGCGATGGATTTATATTCCAATGGAATATTAGCAGGTAGCAGTTAGCACTTTATACTACTTAGGTCAATTGAAAATGTAGTACAAATAAACCTTCCGCAGTTCTCTTTACGAAATACGTAGTACATTGTGGATTTCGACTTTGTTTGTTTATTACATTCAGTCATCTGTAATGGTGCCGAAGCTTCTATCCTTACAAGAATGTTACATATTTTCTAAGTTCTACGTACATTAGGATTATCAGGGTTGAATATTTTTTTGGGGACATTTTCAATATTTAAATAATTGGTAGAAGCATTGCTAGAAAGGCTTTACTTGTCATTTTCCTTCGTGGTTAAGTTATCCTGATGCATCTTTTATAACCATTTGTCCGAAATCCGAATATTTTGATTCGCTGGTTTAGAAAAATAAAACAACGAAAAATTATTCTGAAACTATACTGTGTATGTCTTGAAATTTTGAATATTCTTCATTAATTTCTTATATTTTGCTTAATGCAGACGCCGCTTGCAGCTGAACTCTTCACAATCAATTTTTTTAATTGTGAATGGGCGAAACCTCCCAGCAACGGCCGCAACTTTTGGAGAAATCTACCGCAACGAGGCTGACCCTGATGGATTTCTTTATATAGTTTACGCTTCTCACGAAACATTCGGCTACGAGATGATCAATTCTTAACATAATAATAGTTAAGGGAACCTGTTTTAATATTGATTACACAAACCGAACACAATTTAAGCTTATTTGGCTTAAGCATGATAGAAGGAGTAAGGATTTTTTGATGCGATGTTTTTATTATTATCCAGTTTTACAAATAACTACACAAGCAATACAAGCTTGTTGATGATTTTAAATATAGCCTACTTGCACGTGTGCACATCCTAAATATGTAAATAGTAAGTTAGGAATTATGGTTAGTAATAATGTTTAGCCAGTTAAGTAAGATGCGCTACGTATTGTAAATATTCATGTCGTTTTTTCGTTTCAATTGCGTGTTCTTGACTAGTTTATTTTTTCTGTCGATGTCCATATCAGTAAAAATGAACAAATGTTAACGATAAATATTTGGATTTGAAACTCGTGTTTGTAAATATCTTACGATAAGTTAGTTTTATTAGCGAACAACTAAAGTTGTAAGAATTCATTATCTTTTATCAATTTGTTTGCCATTATGAAGGATTTTAATTAAATTGTCAGTGCATAGATCCTTTTAGTCCCATTTTGGCAAAAGCGTATTGAGGAGCAATGGTAATTGTACTTTTGTTTAACGTTTGTATAATAAAGGTTTAGATATTCATAACAGGTTGTAATATTAAGTTAATCGTACGTGTGTTATGACTCGATGTAATAATAAAAGTGCTACAACGTTCAGCAAGCTAATTAACCCATATTGCAACTAATATTCATTCATTTACAAATTATTCTGCATTTATTGGTAAAATTATTTTTATGCTTGTACAACATAATATTTGTAAATTTGTAGTCTGTAGACGCTATGTGTCATCTTCATCGCATTATAATGTGTTATTTACATTTGCTTAACAAAGCAATAATAAAATGGAATTAAAGTGTATGCATCGAGATTTCGACACTGTAATAAATTAGTTCTATAGAGTAGAAACAGAAATGATAAATATTTTCTATTTCTGATTACGTCATACTGACATAATCTAACTTTGTTTAAGTCCATGCGGCCTTCATGGTATAGTATTACGTTAAATCTAATAGGTCAGAATCCATTTTTAAAATATACGGAATAACTGTATCTATTTGGGTGCTTCCCAGCAGATTGGTAAAAAACAGTTCCTCCATTGCTGCAGAATTTAAACCCCTAAAAGGAAATAAATATTCAAGTAAATTTTGTACAATGAACTTACATCGCAAAATATTAGCCTGTCAAATGACTATTAAAAATCATACCGCAGCTGAGGAAGAAGTAACATCATCTGACTGACTCTTAATTCAGTATTTTCAACATCATTTGTCCCCGATGAATCAACATGGCTTTGTAACTGTCTCAGTATTAGTGATTGAATTTCAATTATTGCATTACTTAGAGAAGGACCGTGATGAGAAAGGCGATCTACATTGAAAATTCTTATATTAGAACCTTGTCATAATGTGACACATCATTGCATTATTCCTATCATACTTAATGTTTAAATGGCAATCAGAGAAGAGGAATAATGAAATTATGGAAAGCACATCATACCTGGGCTAAAAATAGCTAAGGCTTTTACAGCAGCGTATTCGTAGTCATCCATATTCAGACTTTGGGCACTTTTAATAAACACTCGAAGCTTGGAGACATGTTCTGCAATACTATTAAGACGTGTTGAGGTACAGTTCGATTGCAAATGAATGAGTAATGCGCTCATTACATTTGCCAGAGAAAGAACATTCTGACATTGCACCAATCCTAGAGCAAAAAGTTCACTCCATATCGATTTAGCTAAAGGAACTTGCATCTCGGAACTAGGAAAGGAATCATAAAGGAAAACCCGTTATTATTCATATCAAGACAACGTTATCAACCCTATTAGCGTATGAAATTGTTAGCTAAAACTATTACTTTAGTGCTTGGAAGGCTGGTAATGAGCGTGTCCAATGCATTGACAGGAAGAGAAGCCGCGAGGCAGTCTCACAAACATATTGGACATTAACTAGACCATCGTGGGGTAAAGGACCTGGTGTTACCAACGTAAATTGTAAGCATTCCTCCGGAATCAAATTTTCTTTGTCGATACTTCCAAACATGTCCGCGTGTCCTCCATCATCATTTTTCTAAAATAAATAAATAAATGCATTATATATTAAATTACAAACTTTACAACTTATTTTTTCGTAACAATAGTCAGAGTCATTTTTAACGTACATCGTGTATAACACCAGAAATGGCTTCTATAGCTTTTGATATCATTGTTCTCTCGGCAGAGTCGCTTTCTCCGGCGCTTTCGGAACCGTCATCGTCCATATCTTAAAACATTAACGAAAATATAATTATTGTAGACAGCATCATTAGAAAAAGCAGCAATGCCATAATTTGATGAATATTATATTTAGCACAGGATGCTAAGTATGAATGAATGCACTATCTGTATGTCTGTATTTTACTAATACGCTAGATCATTTATACAATATTCAGTAGTTTACGTAAAATTTTTGTTTTTAATTAGCAAAAGTTGTATCTCACCTTGAAAACTGTTATTGTCATATACCACATATCCTTGTCTATTAAAAACGGTAGATACATCAAGGCTATTAAAGGCTGACAAAGGGGACACCGATCCAGTAGCACTTTCTGAGTTTTCCTTTTTTACCGGGTAGGACAGAGGTTTTCGTTCATGCTGAACTGCTGCACAAAAACAGATAGTCACATTCTCACAAACAAAGAAGTCGCATCCTTTTAATTCAGGACATGAAGATTATTTATGATAAAAGTTACTCACAGTCAGAGCGCATTCCCATTTGTAGGCACTTCTGTAAACGACAATATTGACAACGATTCCTGTGATGCTTTGTTACTTCGCAATTTTTGTTACCTCGACAGGAATAGCCAAGCTGTTTTCTAATAGATCTTTTAAAAAATCCCTTACATCCTTCACAACTAATAGCCCCGTAATGTCGACCTAAATAAAGTCGTTGGCAATTTAGTTAATTTAAAAATTATTTAAATAATTAAAGCCGTACTACAAAAGGGATTCAATAAAAATTACCCGAGGCTCTGTCCCCACAGACAACACAAGCGTCAACGGTAATGGACAGAGGTGATCTTGTTTTGTCAAAATCAAGTAAACTTGACAATCCGGACTTATTATCCATTTTGTAGGTAAAGTGGGAAGGACTTGCGTACGATTAGTCTTAAGCTGCAAATTAAATATATTTCCGATTAAAATAAAATTTATTCCCTTGGTGCAGTTCTTTATGTTGTGTATGACTTGGCTATTACAATCAAGAAAATTATAAAATGCTTCCATTTACAAGTTAATTACTATATAATCAATAGTAGTTAAATTCTTTCCCTCCTTATACTAGAAAAAAGAGATAGTTCATATTTAATATCAGAAAAATGTTATAGATAGCGTGTATACGTCGGCATTTTTGGTACATAATTCTTATATTGTAGGTAAATTACAACCAAGCCAGAATCCGCAATAAATACATCATACTTGTATTTACTTGTATACAATTTGTCATCTCGTCTGCGATTAAATTATACGTAAAAGGAATACGATTTATCAAAAATTGTGAGGCTTACTTTCTTTTTTGTTTAGTTTATTGCATGATAGAGTACGGAGAAGGCAACGACATCAGAGTTACGAATACTGCTAAAACACTTCGGATTAATTTAATCCTGACATAAGGTTCCAATGTGGGGACAGCTTAAAATAAAAGCTGTAACCGGGACACAGGTCAAGGTGTACACTGCAACCATACTGACTGATGGTGGCTCAAAATGGCTCCTGCAGACTGTTGTACTCAAGCACCGAAGGTCACACTCCAGTCACAAAAAAATGCGTATACTTGTGTGATATCTCGTTTTTATGTATAGGCCTCGCCTGCCTGGCAGACATGGAGTTAAGTAGTCAAGTCAGTCAGAGGTGGTTAGAACAGAGCACAGGGACATCACATAGACACACTTAATAGTCTACTGACTCTACACTTACACGCAGACCAGACCGATCCAAGTTAAAAGGTTAGTAAAGAATAAGGTGGGTATAAAATAGGTGTGTAGTACAGTACGTAATAAGTAATAGCAAAGAAGCCCCACTCAATATATAAGTGAAAACGACGCTAACTCACAGATAGAGAAAAAGAGAGCGAGGTGCATAGTTCGTAGTTCGTAGAGTTCGTACAGGGAGCAGATCTCCCACGATGGTGAAATAATTCTCTACTATGCAAATGTAAGAGATGAACTGCAATAGTAGATTATATAACCGATTCAAGGCCCTTTACTTCACATACAAACATACGGTGAGCTACGGCATTAAATTTTGCACTACTGGGTATCTCATACTTTCCCGTGATAATGATTTGCTTTTGTCCATTGTAATTTGCAAACTACAGGTAAGGTTCTATCACTAAACGATGATGTGTTTAAAAGAGTATAATAATGGTAATAACAACAACAATAATAATAATAATGCACTTGTACAATATGTTATGTACGTAATGTATGTTAGCAATTACTGAATACTGTTTTGATGCTATTATGTAGATCTACTAAGGTGTAGATATGTGTATAATTATTTAAAGTATCTAACTCGAAGTTACCTAATAGATGCCATATGGCAAAATATATACAGGTATAGTATAAGTACTTTCTGTAGTGTACCTTTAAAGGGTTAAGTTTGATGGATGAGAAAGGGCCGATAAGCCGGCAAATCCCTCTTAACGAAGAACAAACTCACTACACTTATAATTTACAGAATATTTGTAAAAGTTCGAACTGCAAACATGTAAGAAGTACTTAACACAATTTTACGTTGTGCATTTTAACTCAAAGTTCCACATATTTAATAAAAGTTAAACGTGTTCATAATATCGTCCTTACTAGGGGACAGCTATGGAACTAATGGAGATATGGGCTAGGAAAAGAGACGACAAATATTTTATTATCAATTACTCCAATACAATGTCTATGGGACTGACTAGTACCTAACTCTTTTGGGTGAGAGTGTAGAGGTTATGCATATGGCATGAAAGAGGGTTATGACCGAAGTCCGTGACGTCACCCGTAAAACTCCTCCTAGTGCTATGCTTGCTTAACAACATTGGGTCGGGGCTTAAAATGTGGGGTCAAATCCTCTCCATGCAATGGTCACCACACATGAGCATCTTTTTCTATCGTGGTTCCATAATATCTGCTGCAGTCAGCCGAGCCAGCATTCACAACAGAAACTTACTGGCTTCCCTAGCCAGCCCTGGCTGAGAATGAGAGCAATTTTATTACTGAGCGAGAGACATAAACGAAACTCAACTCGAGATGAGACTCACAATCGAGTGAGCCAACCGAATTGGCAACCTTCTATTCCCTAAACTTTATGTATCAGTTGGAAGGCGAGCTATAGTTGCGCCCTGTACCAGCAATAGATACTTAGATACTATTATATCAATCCAATACATGACGAATTTTTGCAAATAAAATAATAATGAATGATTTGATCGAATTTAGGTCTTATTAATGGGTCGGTTGTAGATCCATTTATGTGAGTGGACGAGTGAGTGAGAGGAAAGGAGAGTTTAACATACCTAAGTAGGACGCTAAGAAATACTTTTAAACGGTTCAACCTTTTTGAGTTGTGTTAACGGGTTTCAATGCAAGGATTTTTGCATTCTAACAGTACCCCAACTTATTGGTTGTGCACTGTGGACAATGTAACATTCCTTTTGCTTTGCACAGATCCATGATTTATATCCATGTAGAGTCATAAGTAAGTCAAGTAGCCACTAGCCACGAAGGTTTTTTTAAAGGCGCTGTAAACATCTAATAGTTTTAGTTAATTTTGACCACTGCTAAGGCCATTTCGCTCCAAGCCTCCTTATAAATTAAATGAGTGTTTCAAATTGAAAAGAAAGTTCAAAATAGTCATAGATGTAGTAATTCGCTCGCATTCAATTTTCCTCCTCATTCATTGGTCTCACAGTCTGCATGTTAATCAGGGCTGAAATACTCGAAATATCGTTACGTAACGATCTCGTAGTTGCTGTGTTTCTCCAGCCCAGGATTATAGTACTTTTGTGCCTCCAAGAATAGCAGAGATACTGCTGTTGTGTTGTTAGCTTGTAACGTTCATCCTTGCACTATATGCTGCACTCATTGTCTGTGTGAACTGAAGTAGCCATTATTCTGAGCAGAATTACTAGCAGCATGCACGACCTCCGCTTCGCGATTCTAATTTAGACTGATTGTTGACATTTGCTGATTTGTGCACAATTAATTCGAAAGTGAAATTACAGTTTTCTTTCAATCCGAAATTACAATAATTCGCCAAAGACACACTCAAATCACTTCCCTGAGGCGGATAATCGACTTCGTCTTGTCACTTGTCGCATTCTGCCGACTAACCAACGTTATATTGGTAATACACATTTCCTACACCTACTAATAGTAGTTAAAGTTTTTTGATAACTTTACGTATTTCGAGATTGAGTTGAAATATTTTCTATTCTCTCTTTTTACATTGCATAAATTGCATCTTAGGAAATTATACAAATGTTGGGATAAATAATCTTTATTTTTTCCATTGTTAACTTGTGGGGTCAGCCTGCTTTGCTATGTGTTTCATGCCTGTTTCACATTTAAGCATGGAGGGGAAACATTTTTTAAAAGGATAACCAATTCCATGCTTTTGGGATATGATTTCCATTGTAATATTTTGAGCGGTTAGTCCTAGTTTTTAAGCTAAAAATTATAGTTTATGTAATATATGTACTATAAAGCAAGTCTGCTCTTGAATCTGCGTTTTGCAAAATATTTCCTATTGTATTGTATCTAGTTTCAGTCTTTCACAAATTCCTTTTATAAAGTTTTTGGTGCGTATTTACATAAATATTTTCATCTTTTGCTAATGTTATGCTAACACATACCTAATATAAAATACCTCAGAATCTGTCCTGCATCGTTCGTTCATAAAATAAAAGATACTGTAGTACCAAACCGATGCAATATGCAATGTTCAACCAAATAATATACTCATTAACTCATTGTTAATTTTGTCAATGTAGTGTTAACGTCTGTTTCACACATGGTATGTCCATTGACAGAGTTGTCCATGTCTCTGATTTTATAGTTTATGTACCATTTACCTGTACCTGTAGTAATTGTAGATAGGGCAAGGATAAATTACTATGTATCATGCATGTCAACCAAATATTATGAAGGAATGCATCTGTTTGTTCTCCATGTAATAATACTACTTGGCGGAGCTGTGGGAAAATTGAAATAAAGTAGTCAGCCGCTCTGTTGTGTTCATTCGCTCGTTTGCAATCATTTTCACTCTCATTCGTAGTCAGTCAGTCTACTCGGCTGGTAGATAATGATAATTCAAAAGGTATTGGCTTTTTAATTCAGTGCCGAAATTCTGTCGCCAACCAACTTACCAAGGTATAAGCATTTGAAAGCCACATTTATATTTAGTTGTCAACTGTTTTTAGAAGAAAATCATGCGAAAAAGAGGAGTGTTGTAATCCAAAATTACTCTTCTTTGCTGTCAGCTGTAGTCAGACAAACAACACAATATGTATAGTTTAGCTTGTTGGCACTTGTTTTTAAATTTTTATTGTCAATTGGCAGTTGTCATTTTCAATTTCATATTTTATAGTTAATCTTTTGGTTGGTGACTTGAAATAATTTGCTATATGATAAAGGGTAAATGTCGAATATTATTTTTGATTTCCAGAAATTTCTGATCGGCCTACCACCTCTAAATTTATGTCCATAAAACATTACTTCATATTTGCTGAAAAGTTGTCTGCGTTGACTAGTTATTAATTCATCCTTACACCTGATAAAATGTACTAATGGTGAGTTCATTGTTAATTTAGTTAAAAATTCGCACAACTTATATTTTTAAAGTTGAAAATTAATCATTATAAATTCATATTTATAAGAGGAATATTGAATGATTCATCACAGTAACGTTGTATCACACTTTAATTACTATATTTGTTTTAAACTAAAATTAACATTGACGAGTAAATATTTCACATTGTTTGGAAAGAATCATTGGGTCACTCTGTGTAAATAAATCTATTACTGTACCATTGTTGTACTTATAAATAAATATTTTTTGCTGCAGGTTTCTAAATCATAAATATATAACAAATGGATCACAAGTGGTTGTCGAGTGGGTCAATTAGCTTGACAAATCCTCAATCTCAGTCCAATGACCAAAGCAGTAGCACAATGTCTCGTGCTCAAGATGAAGCATCGGACAAACAGTAAGATTACATTTTACTCAACATTTTTTTAATATATTTACTGCAAACATACTATCTAGCAATATTGCTACTTTGTTGCTCACAAAACATAAGTAACTTAAAACAATTTTAGGACTGAAGATGAAACGCCTCCTAAGCCTAAAATTAAAAAGTACCGTAAAGCAGCCAAAACACTTCTCCCCTATCGAGCTGCACAGTAAGAATATTTTGGCAACCGTTATTTATTATATTTAAATTATATTTATGGCATAGAAATTAAGTCTAAGAGCTTTATGGATTTTCAGGAATAAAGATAGTAAGACATTTCCAAGTAGTAAGGCAGGACTTTTCTCCTATGTGACTATGTCATGGTTGACTGCGTTGATGTGGAAAGCCTTCAGAGTTGGACTAACGAAAGAAGATCTGTGGGAATTAGACGTAAGATAAACATCTATACGTAATATGGATTTTTGTCTATGCAAGTATAATTTAAAAGTGGTTTCTACTATATTTTTAGGACATCGACAAGGCTGAAACCAATGCAACAAGACTGAATCGTTTGTGGGAATTAGAGAAACAAAAGAATGGGGTTGAAGCGTCCTTTGCACGTTGTGTTTGGCAATTCGGAAGAACCAGATTCTACATTTGTATTTTCTTAATGATGTTTACTGTTTTCTTCCAATTCATTGGACCAGTAAGTTTATTTCAAACATTTGTCATAAATCACAATTATTTCTACGCTCATGTACCATTAATTTATTTTTTGACTCATTATAGGCATGGATCTTAAAATGTATACTGACATTTGTGGAAGACATGTCGTTGCCCTTCGAATACGGACTTACAATGGCATTTTTAGCCTTTGCTACTCAACTTGTTCGCAACTTGTCGTTTAGTGGAATGTGGATGATTGGGATACACACTGGTTTGGAATGCAACATCATTAGCTATTTATAATTCTTCAATGCCAATGCCATACACTTTATAATGAACGATGATTTTTTAATACTAAACTAGGACTCCGCCTTCAAGGAGCAATGCAGTACATGACATACGAAAAATTACTAAAACTAAGAAATGGTGGAGGAAATGTCCTCAGCCAAGCAGTTACATTTTGTACAAATGATCAAGAAAGAATATTTGAGTGCGTTGCGGGTGGTGTCCTGGTAGTAGGTATGTGTTGTAATGTATTATGGAGTCTATGTCGCTACTCATGCTAAACTGGAACATATATTTTAGTTAGTCAAACGATTTTTATCTTTTAGCTGCCCCGACTATGTTCGTTATGAGTATTGTATATACGATAACAGTTATTGGACCTTGGGCTCTGATCGGAAATTTGGTTATATTTCTGTTCTACCCTGTTATGGTAAAAATTCAAAACAAAAATTCAGTCAAATAAGTTAACTTTTATTACGCCATTGCATATGGTTCCAGTTTTTACCTTTTGAATGTTAATATAGGGCGGAGTGGCTGCTGGTATTGGAATAACTCGCCGAAAAACCGTTCCTCATACAAATAAAAGGGTGACGCTAATGACTGAGATCCTTAATTCCATTAAACTTATAAAAATGTATGGTTGGGAAGAAAACTTCGGTGATAAAATCAAAGGCAAGGAAAATATGCCGAATTGACTCTATTCCGCCAGCCAATCTTGAAACATGTGCTCAGCTGAATCCTTTACCATAGTCCTTTAGCTATTAATGATATTTAATATGAATGCTAATTTGAATTCAACAGAATGTCGGTTAGTTGAAGAAAAGAAGCTAAGACTGGCCGCCTTTCTGCAATCCCTCACTGCAACATTAACGCCTATGATAAACATAATAGCAGCTGTTTCGACGTTCATCGGATATAGGTAACTTCGATTTTATTAAAATGGTATTGTTACTTGACAATTTAACATACATTAATGCCATTATTCTTTACTAATTAAATAGTGCCAGTGGAAACAATCTCACCGCGACGGAAGTTTTTACAATTTTCTCTGTATTTTCAACAATGCAATTCACGGTGGGAACTCTGCCTTTTGCCCTGCGCTCCATAGCCGAAGCAACAGTCTGTTTTAGAAACTTCAAGGTAAATTTAATTTAACATTCATTGTATATTTAATTGTGTTCTTATATTAAAAAGTTAAAATGTTCAATACATTCAGTACATTCAGATAAAATTGAAGGATAAATGTATTTGGATTTGTATGGCACAATTTAACTTTAGTGTCTTTAATTAAAACATTTTATGTTGCTTTTAGACTTATTTAGAACTGCCAGAATATCAGGTTTCCACAAATGACCCAATAGAATGTGATCATGATTCCGTAATTGTTGTAAGAAATGCATCATTTTCTTGGGAAGACCCTGCTGTAAACATTCCAAAAAGCAGTGAAGCCCCTAAACGTGTCAAAAAAGCAAATGGAAAAAAAGCTACCGAAGATGTCCAACCGGAGGAAGTGAAACTAACTGAAAGCGTGCCAGTTAAAGAAGTTAGGAACTGTCTTAAAAATATTAATATTGACATAAAGCGAGGCAAACTGATAGGCATAAGTGGTAATGTTGGAAGTGGAAAAAGCTCATTATTGTCGTCATTACTTGGAGATGTAAGTACCACCATAAATATAAAGAATTCCAGTTTGTATTCCTAAATCTATTTCATAAATTGTTTTACATAAATTCTACAATAACAGTTTTAATTTATGGTATTTTTAAAGATGGTCAAAACCAGTGGTTCAGCTCTAATACGTGGCTCTATAGCGTACGTATCACAACATGCCTGGATATATTCTGGAACTTTTCAGGAAAATATTCTTTTTGGATTACCATTAAACGAAATCAAGTAAGCGTAAATAAAAATAATTTTTGAAAGTATATTTAACTGTATTTTTGTGTTTTCTACAAACTGGGACATGGCTATTATGTTTCAGATATGAAAAAGTATTAGATATTTGTTGCCTTAAAGAAGACTTAGCAGAATTTACAGATGGAGACCAAACGTTGTTGGGAGACAAAGGAGTAAATATAAGGTACACTGTTAGAAGAAGTAGCCATGTTTTCATTTGCTGATTGAAATACAGTGTAATACTGATATTGGATTTTTGGTTGATAGTGGTGGACAGAAACAACGTTTAAACTTGGCCCGTGCGATCTATGCCGATAAATCTATTTATCTCTTGGACGATCCTTTATCAGCAGTAGACCCAGCTGTTGGAAATATAATATTTCAGAAGTGTATAAAAAATCATCTCAGCGATAAGACCGTGTTACTAGCTACGCATGACATCGCTGTGAGTTTGCTCTTTAAATGTCTAATATTGGCCACTGGGTAAAAATGGAATAATAGCCTAACTGTTAACTTGTTACATAATAGCGTTTGAAACAATGCCAAGAAACTATCAAAATGCAAGATGGCAAGGTAACTATGACTGTTACTCCTTCTGAGAAGCTATTGACACCTCTAGAAGACAGAACATCTACAATATTTGGTACTGACGATGAAAACTTCCACTCAGACGAGATAATGGAAATCAAACATATTGAAAAGCCGTACGTAGAAATCGCAGAAGAAGCTACAGGAAAGAATGATGCTATAGACAGCAAGTTGGAGGAGCAAAAGTTCTTAATTTTAAAAGAAACAATCCTGAAAGATGATCAAATAGCGTATGATAAACCAGCGTTTGATATAATCCTGGAGTATGCGTTTTACTGTGGAGGATTTTTTCACTCAGTAACAGTTATTCTGTTTTTGCTGATGTTCGGATGTTCTCGACTCGCATCATCTTTATGGTTGCAGATCTGGCTTGATGCCGGGGACGGCGAAATGGTAAGCACAAGTGAAATTGCAGAGTAACTGTAGATACTGAATAGAAAAGTAAAATACGCTTATTTATTTATTTAGGAATTACGTCTTGAAAATGAAACTCTGTTCAATATGACTTATACCAAAGATGACCTTAGAGGGTTTGTTAACGACAATCCAGATTTAGGATATTATCAAGGTGTATTGGTCTCGACTATATTTGCTTCACTGGCTATTGGATTATTGAAAGGATATTTGACGTCCCGTTATGTCCTACGCGGAGCAACGGGCATACATTCCGAGATGTTTGAAACTTTGATACGCAGTCCGTTATCATTTTTCGAAACGACTCCCATTGGGCGCATCTTAAGTCGCTTTTCAAAAGACATGGACGAATGTAAGTAATATGAGTCGTACAAAGTGCAGTAGTAACAATGTAGGATAAAAATTATACCGTGAAATTAATTGTTATCCTAGTGGATGCTCGACTTCCCTTTTTCATCGAATTTGTCGGTCAAGCTTGTATCTTCATTTTACTATCGGTGATGATAATAATGTCCATTTATCCTCGCCTGACGCTACCTTTGTTAGTAATAATTGGTAAGGCCTTATTTTATGGTATATGAATAGTCACGCAATACATATAATCATAATTATTGTATAGAAGAAATAATTTATTAATTTGCGTTGTGTAGGATTAATGATATTTCTGGATATTTGGCTAAATGTTGGTGTAAGAGAAACGAAAAAGTTAGAGATCATGCTGAAAAGTCCCGTCGTTCACCATATTCAATCTTCTAACGGAGGATTATCCATCATTCGAACTTTTAATCGTCAAGCTATTTTCGAACGAAGGTGAGACACAGTGCATATTACACTTTCCAAATTTAAATCTAAATTATAAAAAACCTTAAATAACGTATTTACATTAAAATCTGTGTAGATTTTGCGAGCACTTAAATAAACATCTCTCTGCTGAATGCATCTTCCGAGTTGCCAATCGGTGGTTTACTGTTCGTATGGATGCTGTGGGCCTTATAACAATTTTTGTGACTATAATCGCATCAGTCCTTTCCCGAGAATCAGCTTCTCCTGCATCCATAGGCTTAGCACTTTCGACAGTGTATATGGTAAATTAGAGTATAATGAAAGCGTTGAATGCTAATTTTTTGCTTTTAGCATTTGAGATTTATTTATCAAATATTATTTGCAGGTATGCACTTTTATTCCATTCATTATGAGAATGAAATCCGAACTGCAAGCCAGATTCTCATCTGTAGAACGTGCTCTGCTTTATACTGTAAGACAAGCTCGACATTGTACTTAAAGCTAATAAAATTTCATACTATTTTGAATGCATTAAAATTTGTTTTGTTTGTAACACAGGAAATAAAGAAGGAGACATACGATACTAAGGAAGTAATTCCACTATTAGCAGACTGGCCTCCAAAAGGAGAAATCGAATTTGTGGAAGTTAATATGAATTACCGTCAAGGCCTTCCTTTGACACTCAAAAACGTATCCTTGAAGATTGAAGCTGGACAAAAAATTGGAATTGTTGGAAGAACTGGAGCAGGTGATTAGAAATAACTACTTTTTTGGGGGTTTTCTGTTGTCCTCTAGTAATGTACCTATTTCTTTATCAGGAAAATCGTCAATGTTTGTATCTCTTTTCCGTCTTTGCGAGCTTAACGAAGGGTGCATTAAGATTGACGGTGTTGACATCTCTCTTATACCTTTGAAGAGATTGAGAACAGAATTAACAATAATACCTCAGGATCCAGTTTTGTTTAGCGGAACCATAAGGTATTTATCTGTAATTGTATAGATTAGGTATTAGCGAAACGACCTTCATTATAATTATGAATCATATTCACTATTATGACTATTCTTTTAGATACAATCTGGACCCTTTCAACAATTATAAGGATACTGAGCTATGGACTGCTCTCGAAAAATCATATATGAAAGATAAGGTAAATTATTTGATAAGCAATACATTTAGTTGTAATACATATTTAACTAATGGTTGATATCATTTGTAGCTGGTAAAGAAAGAGAAAAGTCTTGACACAGTAGTTCAAGCTGAAGGAGAAAACTTCTCAGCAGGAGAGAAGCAATTAATTTGTCTTGCGCGGGCAATACTGCGAAAAAATAAGGTTTGTAAATATTAGTAATAATATTGGTTTTAGCTCCAGTCATTGTTTCTATTGATTATGATGATACTGATAAACTGTTTGGGATTGCAGATATTACTAATGGATGAGGCAACTTCATCTGTGGATGCTGAAACAGAGAGATTAATTCAAGAGATTATTAAGGAGGAATTTAAAGATTGCACTGTAATCACAATAGCTCATCGTTGCAATACTGTGGATTACTACGATCGCATAGTATTTATGGATAAGGGATCAGTAAGTGCATTTAACTATAAATGACGTATTTTTTACCATTACTTTTATTTCCATTCTGCTACAATAGTGGATATTATGTTTTGACCATTGGCTAACAAATGTATTTTTTATTTTAGGTATTGGAATATGACACAGTGTCAAATTTATTGGAAAACGAAATGTCTCACTATCGTCAACTTGTGACTGCACATAAAAACTAGTTATACGGCCTTATACTTGACAAGCTTCAACTTCGAGAGAGCTACTTTATTACATTTTCACGGAAGTTTTATAATTGTAAATCTCAGTGTAAGCAGGTATAATTTGGAAACTTAATTAATGTTATATTTTCCGTCCATTTGCAAATTCTTAAACTATGCGGCCCAGTTAACATACCAAAATAACATTAGTGATTTATACAATGTATCTATGAACGTATTTTAATTATGTACCAGTAATAAGTGTGAATTGTAAAAACATAAAATCCTACCACATACCTTAAGTCGAATACAAATTCATAGTAAAGTTTGAATGGGTTTTTGGGCACATCCGTATTACGAACACAAATAATTTGTACGTGTTGTATTAAAATTGTATATCTCTTAACAAAGAAATGTGTGGCACAGAAGTATTTTGGTTTGTTGCCTATTTAATTACCTAATGTATGTACCGGTTATCTTTAGGCTTAGAGTAGCTGTAGATAAATGTAACTAGTCTAATCTGTAACAATTCTAGTTTATTATGCAGTTGCGTGGACCATGTTCTCTTACCAAAAATGTGTACACGGTCTGCATGTACATTTTCAAAACATAGGTTACCTATCGAAAGTTTACTTATTTCCAATATTGTTATCGTTAAGAGACTGGCATGCTAACCTGTTAAATGTAAAGTGTAGGTAGCTATTAATTATTATTATTAATTATTATTACTATTAATTATTTCATTTAGGAGGAAGCAATCTGTGAACAATTTAAGAGGTTCTCAATGATCGTTTCGCCCATGAGTAGAATTTTCATTTATCTGGTCTCTCATTTAGTTATTCAACTAGAATCTCTTCAAAATCTCCTTATATACTAACTCACAGTTCAACTAAACAAAAGTAACTAAGTAGATTAATTACAAAGTAACTTACTTTTGTTTTAGAGTAAATACAAAAAATAATGCAGAGGTAAATGTATCCGCATTTTGTTGAAATGCGTGACTACTGTTTCTTTTCTGAATAATTATATACTTATACTAGAGTTTGAATTTTACTGATATAACTACAGAAGAGTAGAAACTGGGTGAATTCGAAACGATGAAACTACCCAACCTAATGCCAAAAGTCTGATGAGGTAATCATGATCTTACTTAATCGTTGCTATTAATTTACGTGGCTTTACTCATTGTATGTACTATATTGTATTCCATATTCTGTCATAAGATAAATTAAGTGTAGCTTTTTATGCTGTTATAATATTTATGTTGTGTAAATAAATTACTATTAACTGAATTCTATTTCACGTGTACTATTATTTTTCATATTTGTATAGTGATTTGTAAAATTGTTGAAGTGCACATGGACTTTACTTAAAGTAGGAACCATGAATTATACTTAGAGGATTCTTCGGGCTGATTGGGTTTGCCAATTTGCCACTTTAATTGGGTTTTTAATTTACATTTCTTGGAATATCTTGTATGTTCCTATATTGTATTGGGCAAATCTTTTACACTTTACCTTGACAATTGATAGGATGGGGAAATCATGGGTAATGTTCAAGGATGGTAAACAGTCTGTGTAGTGCCATTGTAATTGTAATTGAAAATCCACCAATTGTTTATGTATCTTATATTACTATTCCAAGGTTGAATGTTATAGAGAATGAAGGAAGCGAACAGAATCAACTGGGGTAGTAACGACATTCAAGTGCTATTCAACTTAAGCAATCAATATAATATGTTATCTCCCTCATGACGGCTAAAGTCAAAAATCTGAGGATACTTTTGGCAGTTAAGGATATCTCATCCTAAATGAAAAATGGATAGAAAAAAACGGTAGATAGATGTTATGTATTCTAGGAATCCCATGAAAAATACTGCAGTAAACATAAATACAGATTTCAATCCCTTTTCCGAATTTTTTCACGATGATCTCACCCAGGCATTACGGAGGTTAAAGATTATCTTACAATATTTTCTTGTACGCATTTTTTATAATGTATTTGCCAATTACCACAAGACTACGATGATATGCATTGCGTTACTAATGCCTATATGCTTTAAGCATATGAAAGTATATTATCACACTGGAATTTTTGATGCGGAAGTCCTCTTATCGCATATCGGAGATATCGTTCGTGTCTTCCAAGTTATCAGCTTTCGGTGAATGAATGACGAGTGCCAGAAGTGCAAATAGAAGGTTTAAGACTTTTCGCTGCATTCAAGGCTAGCTTTAAGTCTACTGCAATTCAATTTAACGTGACCTGTTATCTATCATCACCAGAAATGGTATTCATTTAATTCCCAGTTTCCTTACCGACTTAGGTCTACTACTATAACTATAGTAAAACAGGGTGCGGCTGTAAATAAATATCCCTGTGGTGTAGTAAAATGAGTAATTGGATAATATGTTATCAATTTGGTTTAGTTTGCTTTGTTATGGTCGGACTGAATTGAATTAACAATTGCTTTGCCAGTTTAATTTACTTTACTCTGCTAGTTTTGTTAGCTCGCAGTTTGTTAGTATAGCAATGCACCTTACATACTTAATATAGTAAATTATATCTTGTCTTACGTTGCATTCTCAGGGGAAATACTTTGCACTAGCAGAGAAGAAGATTTATTTACTCTTAATTATATCTCATGATTTACATTCATGCATTGGCGATGAAACTCTTAAGTAATAAAGCCCCATTGTATTTGCATAGCAGAGTTGCGTCTTGCGTGTTCTTTTGACAACTAATACTTAATAATTACTTATTCACAAATTACATCCAAAAATCAATATTCGCATGTTAATAAGTAGGCTATACTATAACACATACAACAAGAGTTGAAGGTCTCGCCCAGGGTCCAGTGTAATAAATATGTAGTGCACGGCCAAAATTTAGTTAATATAATTTTTTATGATGCAATATTCTTGATTTAGAAGCTGGAATATGCAGTGGACACAAAAGGTGTCCTAAATGGTCCAATTTGCAAAATACAAGATGAGGCAAAAGCTAGATATATATATTTATGTTGCAGGTGAAGTAGATATCCCCGGACAATATTGATTATGCCTAGGCGATTTAGATATCAATATTTTTAAATGAATGTAAAGTTTATGGTAACTTTTAACTGTAATCGACTAAACAGTTTTATGATCAATTTTGATATAGAGAATTCGAAAAAAAATTGGTACCTTCTTAACTAATATTTTGTATAATAATTGTCAATAAGTCATGTTTGGCAAAATCAACAATATTTTCTAAAATATTATAAGAAAATGAGCAGTGAAATGTATTTTTTCGGCTTCTGTGTATCAAAATTAATCAGAAAATTGTTTAATTGGATTCAGTTAAAATTTCTCAAAAACGTTACATTATGCATTTGAAAATTTTGATATCGATATTGCCGGGATATCTATTTTCCCTATAACATATATACATTCAATGCGTTTGCTTTTTCTTTCTCATTCGATCTCCTGTTTCTTTGCAATTAATTTTAAATGAAATGCATTCCACATTCAATTGCCATGTTTTATCCAAATGGGACGAAATACTTAGAAATGCTGTAAAAATAAGGACAGGACAGGATGACTGAAGGTTTGAAGGTACTGACTTAAATCGGAATTAGGAATAGCTATAATTAGATGACACTGAGAGTGTATGTATGGTTTATCACACTAATTTTTACCACTTTGTCTTTTACGCAGCATTATTGTATTTTATATAACGTCCGGGCTTAAGAAATGAATAAAAGTCTAATTCCATTATGGACGTAATGCACAAAAGATTTTAACACTTCTCGTTCTCACTCACTATAAAAGTTAAGCGCCCGGGCCTGGAGAGCTACGGAACTAATCGTGTAAGTGTAAGTGTGGGAATGACACAGAAGGACGAAGAATAATTTATGAACTTGAATTAAAACACGTTAAGTCGGCGAAATTTCAAAGTTCAAGGTTCATATTTAATATGTATGTATATTTAATTACGTTATGTGATTTGGCATACAATATATCTACTAACCATATGTGACAGAGTATATAATTTAGGTATTAAAAGAATGACAAGAAAACGGAGGACAATGGAATTCCATAATTAAGGTACATGCCCAAAACATACAAGGTACATAATATATGACACATCACTAATTAAGTAATATTAGTGGGTAATGCTTAAATATTTATATTTTTCCTGAATCTACATACACATTCACAAAAAAAAGTGAAAACCCTAGTACATACAGTCTACAGTAATAGAAAACGCAAGTGGTTAAGTTATAGAAAATATTTTGATTTATAAATAATATTATGGTTAGTAATTTAGTATAGGAGTACACCACGATAGGATTTTATCATAAATAATTATAGCCAATGTAGTGCCGTGCGTCATGCTTTGGGTTGTCTCAACTCAACTCAACTTGGAATCCTATCAGTTGCATCGCCCGTTTCTGTGTAAGTTTAAGCCAAGGAGGTACCCACTACTTGTACCTAACACAGATAGTCAGTAAGTATATACAATTATCCAGTTTCTTCACAAACCAAATATAATTTGGGATGGACTAATTCTATTTGTTTCACTGGAAAATATGAGTACTAATAAGAAAAATTACATAATAATACGTTATTAAATATGCATAAAGTATGTACATTAGACAATACGACTAGACTAGTCCTACTAGCTACTAGATTTCATTAATTATTCACTAAACAACACAAATATCTCAAATAAACTGTATAAAATAACATGTTCGTTTCATTGGAAATAAAGGCCTCGCCTCGTCCTACATTGACAAAGTGAAATATGTTTAGTTAGTTTAGTACTACTAGTATTGTTACCTTGTAATTGTAGGTGCCTTCTTTGTCTACTGTCTACTGTCTACAATAAAGTATTACTGAACTGCTTAACAATAATTTGTGTAGACTTGTAGACGAAGGGTATCTACCTATATGTACCTAAGGTACAGTACAATACTTTACACACTTAAGTTAATTGACTCCCTCCCTTTGCCATTGATAAATGTGATTTATTTTAATTTAATCAGTCACTACCATACCACTAGCCTAATTGCAATATACTTTCTATGCCATCGATTCAATTATTAAGTTTACGTTACAGTGAGATTTTCCAATGGACGAAAGAGTAGTCACTCGGGTCGTAGGTGAGGCCATGTGGTGAAAGCACAACATCAAATCGGACAACAAAGGGGAAAGTCAATAAGTGTGTAGGTACATGTGTTTATGTATCTGTAGTGGGGCCTTTTTTATTTATTTACTTCTAGAAACTAAGTATGTATGTGTATGTATAGATTTTTAGGTAGGTAGTAAGTACTTGTATGTGTTTCTGTGGATTGACTGAAATATAATGGAAATAATGAAATACATAGCAATCTGCAAAAGACTAGAACCTTTTTGTCGCAAGTCGCAACTTGAGGAATGAATCTTGACCGGTTGCGTTGTCTCAGCTTGATGTTTTAGCCAGTTGTAGTCATTGTGATTGTTGTTTCGGAGAAAGTAAGGTATTTAGTATTCATTGGACTGTAGTTCCTCTTTGGCCGTCCATTCTTGAGCAGCCGGTGTTGAGCCGTCAGTAGCCGTGAAGGAGATGAGTCTTGGAGGAGGTGTCAAGGAACTTCGTCGTCCTCCTCGTGAGTTGCTTGGAGTGTTCGCCTGTCTGGAATCCACTATTGCCCCGTTCTGCTGGCCGTTCATTTGAGAATCCACATCAGGACATTTGCTGAGCCGTATGGCTGGAAAAGATTCCTCGCCACTCGGAGTGACTGTTTCGTCGTCTGGCTCCACGTTCACTGAAACACCACTATCGAAACCCGAATCAAGAGCCAGCCGAGATTGAACTTGCCGATCCCGCCTTTTGTTCCTTTCCTTCAGAACCGAAGGCGGGGGACTTCCTATCAGTCGATGAGAAGTGGACAATGATGACCCCACGTCAACCATCCCACCGGTGTACTCAGGAGCTAGAAGATTATTACTCGACCTCTCCTATTCAATACAATTACAAATACTCTTGATTACTCCATATGCATTTATCATGATTTCAACGGTTGTGTCACTGCGTTCTTCAAGTTGGAACTTTTTAGGGCATGATTTTCCATGTCCATGAAGACCCAATAGTAATACAATACTATATTAATCTAGGTACAGAAACTTTTAACAGAAAAATATTTAGGGCTATGGACTACGCGATGCTGAATTAATGCTTATAATAATGTTCGTAAGTAACTGTATAAATAATATTTGTATTTACATACAGAGTGTATGAACTATACACAATCGATATGAATTAAGAACCAATATTATATTGATATTCCATAAAAAACTACGGTAGAAGTGTTTTCCATTGTACCTAAATAAATAGCTACCACATCTTCCACATTGACATTACATACAATATTGTTATTTTCGGGCCATATTAAATAGCCATGCAGTTTAGCATTTCCAGATAAACAAACCTATTAACCCCTTTATGCTTTCCAACACAAACAATTTCCTCATAAAATATAATTGCTTGTCGCGTTATTTGACGCAGACATGACAAAGGATACAAACTTTCCCAAGTGTTTAGAAAATAATGATGTAATGTGAGCCAAGTCATTTCTACAGATAAATAAGTTATTCATATCAATGTGGAATTGAGATTTCATCTGTAACAAAAGACGGTGTATCTAAATATTATATCATTGCTGCAAAAACAAAAGGTTTTAATAGAATATCTAACCTCTTGAAGATGTAAACAGGAATTTTGGCCAGGATTTTTCTAGTATTTATTGGTTAACTAAAAGTTTTCACTAACAGGATTTTATTTGTACTGAAGAGGCTGGTTTATTTTATAAGTAAATTGGTAAGCATATTTCCAAAATTGGATAAAAATTTTAGTTATCATGAGTATACACCTTTTCCTTCTGAGGTATGATAATTCCCAAAATTTCGTTTGCGCTCACGACGACAAAACGTGATTTATATAGCTCTGCTCTATGTTTACCGGGAAATAAGTGTGTAATGGTGCCGGTACTCTCATCCAAGTAGAGAGTATAGCTACAGAATTATTACCATGCTCGACAGGAGTAGTTGCTTACGCAATCTGGTGCATTAGAACATTTCCATATGCTTGTTAACAGCATAGATAAAATTAAAGATAGCTAGGTACGAATGATTTTAAAATAAGAAATAACCTAATAATAAGATCCTCATTACTGATTAATCTATTGCAAATTGAGTATGTGTACTTTTGAACCTTCACGACTAATATTATGAGTTTCCATTATAAAGGAGGAATCGTAGCCACTGTTAAAATTTGTAAAATAATATGGTCTGAATATTGTATATTATGATACAAAATACACTTATTTAGTGAGAAAGCATGAAATAACAAATAGAGTATTGCTGACATACCTTAGGTATTAAAATAGGGGAACTTCTTGTGATATCCAGATTCAATTCCTCTACTTGATTGTCAGCTGGCTGTTGTTGTATGGCTTGCGTTTCGTCAGGTTCACTATTGAAATTAGGCCTCTGAGGTTCAACAGAAGAATTTTTTTGTCGGAGGAGTCTACTGAAACCTATGGAAAAGAAGAGAGCGCTAAGTTGTATGAGTCTTTGAGTGTAGAAAGAGAAGGGAGAAAATCAGAGCTTTCTCCAGAGAGACAGGCACGTTGACACTATTGCGGCTTTGGTGAGACGTCAGTCAATTTGCTTACTTTTAGCTTCAGCTATGTATGTACGCAAACACTCAGAGTAGAATCAGCTAGCTAGCAACAACATAGGTACATATATGCCATGCGACTCCCGTTAAAGTAAAAATAGGCACTAGGATAAGTAGGAGAGTCAGGAAAGCAGGAATTCCTACGTAACTTAAGTATAATCACTGTATAATATAAGGAAGGTTCTGTCCTGTCGCCTGGAGAACATGAGAAAAAGTCAATCGGGCAATGAATGGAACGTGGAGCTACTGGGATTCTGTATTTTGTACTGTCCGACGGACGAATCCTTTCGTGCATTTGGGCAATTCAATTCATGTTCACAGATATCGATTGTGCGCTTTGTAATTATGAAGAATAGAAAAAGTGGGCATGGATAAGTTGCCAGAGCCACCAATCCATCCAACTTAACTTGGTCAATTCTGTCACCATTAACACACGGGCACAGCACAGCTCCCATCAGCCGCAGAGCTGCATGCCGAACCTGAACTACTGGGTAATATTCATAATATGTATTATCCAGTATACATACGGCCCCTCGGTGGGAACAGTGGGAAGGTAGCTCCCTACTTCATTAAACCAATATTAGACTGCTGGTTATATGAACTATCTGACTTCTTACGTCACATCCCAAACTAACACCAATAATAATAAAGCCATCTATCTACGGAACATGCCTACATTCATTTATTTCCTACATTTACACAAACAAAGCCCAAAAGCGTCCTACCTCAAATATCCAACAGTATGTATATTCAATATTCACATATATGTACTCCTGGTCCTAATAGTGCATTTTATGGCAAAATATATGACAGCCAACTTTGCAATTTGCAACCTTAACAACATAACCATTAGTTACAATTTACAATGTTTTGAAGTACCTATTAGGAGACATTGCTGTGAAAGTGGGCACCTTTGCAAATTTCATCAGAAACATTATTGCTTAAGTACCGATGTGTGTCAGTGAAAAACTCTTAGCTCAAATGCTATGCCAATAACTGCAAAATGTGCTATTAATATCTATAATATGTAAGTTGAATCCCACGACCTAATACCTATGTCGAATCAGAATGCTTTTAATGCCTATAATATATTGCATCCTTGCCTCCAATTGGAAAATGGGAAAATGCAGCATACACGTGTAATATGCAGTACCTATTTAGTACGGCAATAGTTCTATACAAAATAAATGCAGTTTTAAAATACGGCAAGTAAATGGTTCCCTCGACAGAAACAGAAATCGTAACCAATACTAAAATTAAATGCTCCTGATAATAATGAGTAGAGCAGAGACGCGTAAGAAACAGTTGCTGTAAACAAGAGGAAAAGAAATTACGTACGTGCTACGTGTACTGTATGTAGTAGTGGTCTTATTATATACCAAAACTCAACTCTATGCAGAAGCTTGCGTGTATATCTATATAAAGGCATAAGTGTTTTCTAGGGTTCGTTAAGTCTAAGTACAAATATAACTTATAAATAAGCATTATCTGACAACCGTCATTCCAATTCAATCCAATAAACTAAACTCTTAAGCGAAGAATTGCAATATATACATGCAATGTACTGAATGTACCTATGTGGATATTATATTGGCCGAACTGACTAGGCTGAGCTACTGAATTGGTTTGGCTTTGGCTGCAAACATAAATTCTTTTAGTCAGGCCATCAGCATAATAGTACTACTAGTAACAAACATGCACTTTATAAACCTTCACTCTACAACACACACAAAATGCATGGCTACACATAATAATATTATGTAAGTTTTTGGGCAAGGACATCTAACTTATATATAAATACTTACCAATCTTTGAATCTAAAAATCTACCTTTCTTCCATTACATCCAGGAACCTGCTTATACTTAGGTATACTTGCAATACTTACAATAGTTTAGTAGAATAGAATGGGCTCAATAAACAGAACACCGATGAAATGCGAACATGTGCTCTGAGCTCTGTGTTCTTAGTTCCTAGCACTTCCTTTCCTACTTTCCCCATTCGATTCTATATATTATGCCTGCCTGTGCCTACTTATACTTTGTTAGGTACTATTGTGCACATGCAATCAAATTAAACGTATTGCCTGAAAGCCAAGCTATCGTAACAACTGGTGAATTCTTATTATTAAACAGGTAGGGCCAATTCCGACCATTTCTAATTACAATGAAATTTTCAAAGTTGCTAAATGTAGCATATCTAGATAATACGGATATCTTGAAAATTTCAAAAAAAAATAACAACTGTGACATTTTTTGACTCAGAGTTAGACGAAAATACTACATATATGGTCAGTTGAGTGATTTCGGAGTTTAAATTAAGCAGTACGCATTTAGTGACTTCTGCGTGTACATTTATTGCCAGCCATACGTATCATAATTATTAAAAAAAAAATTTCGAAAAATAAATTTTTTGAGTGAAACATTGGAAAATTTCAAAAAAATTTCTATCCCTTGAAACTTTTGAACGCAACATTTGCCCAAGAATGACTAAATACAAAAGTTGTAGTTGTGCAATTGTTGCGTCAAAAGTTATAAGGGGTACATTTTTTTCCCCCAAATTTTCTAATGTTTCACTCAAAAAATTTATTTTTCGAAATTTTATTTTTTTTAATAATTATTATACCTATGGCTGGCAATAGTTGTACACGCAGAAGTCACTAAATTAGTGAAGTGAATTGTAGGCCACTGGATCATAACAGCTCTTTCTATTCTAACACTTCACAAACTATGAAACACAAATAGAAAGCATCTGAATATAATTGAGTAGAGTACATAGCAAAAATGCATTCATAGTATGCTAAATGTTAGTGCAGAAAAGGACTCAGATATGCAGGATCATAATATTTATTTATTCTATATGCACTCACAGGCAGCGGTTGACTTGCTATTTATTACAAAGATTCAGTTAGTTAAGTACTATATTTCCTAGCTACCTCTCAAGGCTTAAATATTATTAGTATTAGCTATGGCTATAAGTATGTCTGTAGTAGGCACTGGGGTTCCCTACAGAGCAACCACTGAACTTCTTCAAGAATCCCTGAAATACAAACTATAATTTGGTAGATTTTGCACGGTGTCGAGTATTTAAATGTAAAATCACTTGCTTTCTCTTTTTATATAAGTAGAAACCCATTTTACAACTTTCATAAATACTTTTCTGCTACATGTGTATTTCATTAAGAGTTTCATAGGTGAAATTGCACTAGCTATTTGATTGGCCTAACTTATATACCTAGATAATATGTTTGGCATATGTAACTTTTTTTCCTGAATGTAATTTGAATATCTTTAAAAAGTCAAATAACAAAAGTGACAGTCCTCACTTTTTTGGTCTCTGTGACTATGTATTATACTCTTAGGAATTTGGAACCCACCAGTGATGGGCACTTGCTCTTCTTTAGTCTTCTCAGACTCTTCGCAAAATTTGTGGGACGACTATATTGCTGAAAGACTCTTCTCTTGTCACATGACATTTACAAAAGTCTTCCGAAGACT
>JAQFYC010001262.1:0-36906 GCA_034694165.1 Tomocerus mixtus | reverse complement strand
ACTCCCGTCTCTAATATCAAATGCGTCTCCTGTCAAATTGTTCTCATTGTAAAGAAATCCGCATGATTTTTCTTCAAGTCCTTGTCCCTTGCAGGATGTGACAGCTAACAACAGCGATAAACATATGGCGATAGGGCAAGGGGGAACCCTTGGTAGTTTATTCATGGTGCTTGTACTCCTAATCCTAAGAAAAGTTCATTTACTAGAGTTTTTAAAATCTAATTTAATTTCAAGATAATAAACTTCTACTTAAGCTAAGGGAGGAAATATATAAATGGACGAGATTGCCGCCTTGTTAATGTGGTTGACCTGTCTGCTTTGCTTTCTATAAGATCAATCTTAATCTACTACTTATCTCGGAGAGTTACTTAATAATCTCAAAAAATTTACACACATAACTTTTCTTAGTACTCGAATCGATCGTTGAGCTAACAAATGCAAGCAATTACAGTGAATAGAGGTTCAGCAAATCTTGACATACACTAATTCAGAATTTCGGATACATACATACACATATATATGCAGGATGATGGACGAAGCATGCATGTATATGGTAAGTAAATAGTATAATAAAAAGTGATGAAATGTAATTGTAATACGGATAGCTCGTTTTGCTCCTTCAGTAATCAATATACAGAGTGTTCGTATGAATAGGGTTTGGGTTGACCTTTGACATCCATTCAGTTAAGCTGCCAATAGAAACCTTTCCTTTAGCCTTATCCTTGGCTTAGGCATTTTATATAACTTTAAGAAATTAAAAGCTTGTGATGCTTCTTATACTGATAATTGGTATACAAAGATACAAAATGTGTTTTTTGCATATAGTATAGGCAGTGTAATTATGGTACAGAAGTCTTTGTACATTGTATGTACATATTATGTATTATTTATTTATGTAAGACTTAAACTTACATTAAACACTTTCCTATATCAGTCATCCACCCACAGAACTTCAGATATGTAAATACAATTTGAAGCATATATCCCTGAAGTAATCTCAAGTTCGACCAAATATTTAGGGATGCAAGTACTAAATACATAATATATAGCATAACTTTGTAATTCTTGTCAACAGGCAGTTTTACTACTAAGAACAACTTATTTACGTTAATGTATGTACTTTATCCAAAGGATTTTAATTAATGATTTGACTTCTTTATACCTCCGACTCTTTCAACCTCGAGTTCATTTCTTTTAAAATCCAATTATATAATACAGACACTGCATAAAAATTTGCAAGAAAATGTGGCAGTATAAGCCATAGATGGATATGTAACACAAATAACACCAAAACAATTAAATACATTTATTTTCCCACAAACTTCCCTCGTATAGTACATGCCTCGGTATAATTACGCACGAAGTGCTCTGTAATATATTATAATGGGGAGGTTGGAGGTGAAAAGAGGCTAAGTGAAAAGAGTCGAAATTAAAAGAGGCGATGTGAAAGAGCCCCGAAGGTAAGAGAGTTGGAAGTTAAAAGACGGGAGACCATGCTGCTGGCACTCGCAATCTGATTTGATTGTATTATGAACATATCCATTACGCTTGTATATAAGGTACCTAAACATACACAAGCTAGGTTAGTCAGAGTCAGATTACGGTAACATAAAATACGACCATTTCTTGGTAAGCAAGTTCAAGCACTTTTTGCGAATTCTAAATCCTATGTACCTATAGCATAGCCGTATAAATACGTGGCCACAGTATAATATAGATCTAACATATAATCTCACTTTAGTTACTGGATACTTCTAATTAAAGACATAGTATAGATATCTAATTACCGAATACACATCTTTAGATATTAATTTTGCTCCCAATTGCATTGTTATTTGAATTCTGCAAGCCTACACATAATCGAATTAAAGATAAACATCGCAGCGAAAGTATCATAAAATGTATTTTATTCTGGAAAACACAATTATGTAGTTGTTAGTTAGTTAGTTATATTATGTAATTAGTTATAGCTCAATTGAATTTATTAATCATTTATAGTAAATACTATTTACCGTACTTTATATATGTAGTAAACTCTCATTTAATTTCAATTTGCTCTTTCTGCAGAACTTACATAGCTACAATACAACATACATGCGATTAAAAGCTTATGAAATGAAGGTGATTCTGACCGTTGTTATCCTACAGCTCATTAACATTTCTACTACAACAGCAATAGCAGGTAAATTTCACAAATATGGCACTATATAATTTTACCCACTCGTATAGGTACCTCATATGCATACTACACATATAAATGTTATGAAAAATTAAGTAGAGCTGTAAAGTAATTGATATCTATTGTAGTAATTGGCGATTATTCTTTAAATTCACAGATGCGAATAATGGAAAAGATGCATCTATACTCGTGATGGGGTTAAGTGGTGCAGGAGTATTTTCTACAGTGAGTCATTTTCATAATTTCTTTCAAGGACAAATGTATAGCACTGAACCATATAATCTTATATTTATAATGCTGTGTTGTGTCTGTGATGAGCAGGTTGAAAAGCTTGTTAAAAGTCCAATTCACAAGAATGAAAGCTCCATCCCTGTCGTCACGGAGTACAGTTGGCCTGTTTTGATTTCCAATCGGGATGATTATGGTGCAAATAATATTCGCATCGCCTGGTCACCTGGATTGGTCAATGGAAAGAGTGCTGGAGATGACGCTAGAGCGATTGCAACTATTAGAGAATACATTCAGAATCCTAAAGGGTTGAATAAGCAAACTCCGTCCATTGTTATAGTTGTCTCCCGTTTTGATGAGACAATTGACCCAAGATCAGAGAGCAACTCCAACTTCGTCCGAATGCTGGGAAATGTGGAAACGCTTAAAGACCTTCTGACTTCGGAAAATGAGCCAACAAATATCATTTTCCACTTTACGCACCTTATGGGTAAAGGAATCGATACGGCAAGGCTTCCCAACACAACCATTGACGATTTCAAGAGAATCATTACAAGGTACACCAGTTTTCCAGAACCTATTTTAGCATCTGTTGGAGAGAATCGTCCGGATGAACATCGCTTAATGTATATTGGAGGTTACACCCGACTTCCAAATAAACAATTATATCCGAAAAATGTAGTGGATTTAATTAGACAGACTCTTACTGCTCGAGGTGATTATACAGCAAAAGAAATTGTAACAAATGCATACAAAGATCCGTTTAGCAATCCGATACCTGAGATAGCCACATTTTCAACAAATGACGAAATAGAAAATTCTGACGAAAACCAAATACAAATACAAGAAAATTTTGAACTTTCTGAACTAATAGAACTTCCTGAACAACAATCTGATATAAATAAAGCACTGCAAACATCCTATGATAACTTGGACGAAGGCTTAAAACGCAGCCACCCAAACATGCTACAACTTGTCCAAGAATCATTCCAAAAATTAAACATTACATCTCGACATCATCTTCCTAAAACCACAATTAAAACAGTAGAGCTATTCCAAAAAATTCCATTCCATATGACTTCTTTAGCATTACTCCAAGATGCCTTTGATTTGCGACAGCCGGAATTCATCTACTCTCCTGTAGTGGGGCAAGGTTACGATATATTAAAAGACGAAACCGTTACCAATAGCCCTTACGTCATTAATATTTTTCAACCAACATCAATTGGGTACTCCCTTCCGAATATATTGAGATGCAGAATGGAAACTGAAAACGCTGTCGACAAATTCAAGCTCATTCAAAGCTACGATCATTACAAGGAAAGTCGTCTTCAAGATTTAAGCATTAAAGAACCCATTAACTCAACCGTTTTCATCGGAACCGTTCGTTCAGGTTACAATAATATTCGCCCAGATGCAGATACTTTCGTGGCGCTTACAGCCGTGCAGGAAACAAGGAATTTTAAATTAGATCTTATTGAATCATCCGACTTGAATGATGATTTTCAAGATGATGTTTATAATTTGAGCCCATTCAATCTGAGCAATAGAGAATCTCCAAAAGAGTGGAAATCATTCTTCAACAAGTATGGAACTCATGTTGTTTCCGAAGCCTACGGCGGTGGATACATGGAGGGGAAAGCAAGTGGGGAAGCCATTCGGAACAATCTCAGATACAATACCGTTCTCCACGGAATCAAAGACAATTTACTTTCATTTAGAAGTTTGCCAAATGGAGTAAATAGCAGAAACATTGATATTTCCCATTCTTTCTTTGGAGGATCTCCTGATCCAAAATTAGCAGATGTACATCGCCTTCCTTCCAGAGACAGAGAAAGTCTATTGCGACAGTGGAAGGATAGTGTGCGATCTGATCCAAGAATTATGGAGTTTAATTTGAAGCTAACCCCAATTAGCACAACTGCCCGCTTGGTGAACGATGACAAGGGTCACGAGGTTCAAATTGCTTTAGAGCATCTCCTGAAAGGAACCTTAGTGTACATTCGGCCAAAATCTCCAAAAACTTCAACTAAATCTCCAGATCGAAGAATTTCCTCCGCAACTGCAACAAATCCATATGTTTATAATCGCAGAAACAGGACTTACACAACCACCACTGTTCCAACAACCACTTTATCCAATAATTGTGCAAATGAATGCTCTGAGACACCCCCTTGCCCGATGTGTCCCCAATTTCCTGTTTGCAACTTCTGTGAGACTTGTCCATCTACTCCTACAGAGAAGATACAAGAGAAGACTTGTCCTTTGCTGAAGAGTAACGATTTCACAAACAATATTATAGGACAAGGTTACCACTTACTAAAAGACTCAGTTCTACAAGGATCTCCATTTTCCCTTGAAATCGAACGAGAAAGGGGAATTGTTGTTCCTCACGGAGCTTCAGTTGAAGAAATGCGTAGTCCTTGCCTTTACATACGTTTTAATAGAAATCCTACATATTCCGACTACGTAGCTGTGCGATTAAATTCGACTTACAAGCCCTTAATCCCTATTCGTGTTCCTGATGGAGGACCTGAGTATTCAGGGTTTATTCGCTCTGGATATAATATCATGGATAAACTCTCAGCAAATGGCCCTTTTAGTATATACGAAGAAAATAGGTATTTCGAAGTGAAAGCCGATTTGAAAAAATTTCATTTGAGACCGGAATTTGTGGTTGATGTAAATGCATTGCCCTCTTATCTTTATAACTCCGATAATTGCACTGTCCAAGATAAATGGATAACCTTCTTTAACAAATACGGCACCCATGTTGTTACAGAAGGCTATGCAGGGACTTGGCAAAATGCTGTATTCAAGGGTCTCAGTGCCAACAATATTGCCAGAAAGGCTCGAGTGAGGAATTCAATCTACGAAACTGGAGAGTGTCTTCCTTTAAAGGTGCACGAGTTACAAATGTTGACTAATGCTGCCGTGTCCATCGAGTCTGCCAAATTACAATCATTAAAAGATGTTTTAGATGAAATGGATGTCCCGCAAAATTTTCTTAGTTCTGAATATGACGTCCTTATAATGGCTATGCTGGAAAATAGGCTAAAGGGTTGTTAATATTTTGTTTTGTTAATTCCATTTAGCTTTAGTTTAACTTATCAAATTCCTCTGTAATTAAATAAAGTACCTATCTTGTCAGTAACCTTAGGTAAAATCCTTTTATTTTCATCCATAATATGTTATAGTACCTAAATAACTCAGTGATACGATACAAAACCATGCTATATCCTACAATATTTTGTATGTAATAATAAATAGATTAACATTTATGTTTAATAAATATAAAAGACCTTATATGCAAAGAATAATATCGTTCCGTTGCAATTTTGCAAAAATACCTTATTACTACGTCTTAGGGATCATGCAAATATTACGTAACACAAAAATGTCATATTTTCGACCCCCCCTCCCCCCTCCATAACGCTGCGTAACATATCCATGGACCCCCTCCCCCCTATTACGTAACACGAACGGAAAATCTGAAAAAGTGTTTTTTATAATTCTGAATTGGTTGTGAGATGGCGTTTTATGCTTTGTTTCAAATAGAGTGCCAAGTATTTAATATTGCCGTTCAATATCAAATTCAAACTTACTAAAAAGTTATCAATTTTAGTTGTTACGTAACAACTGGATGTACCCCCCTCCCCCCCTCCGTAACAAACCGTAACAGTTTGGCTTACCCCCTCCCCCCCTCAACTGCGAACGTAATATTTGCATGATCCATAGATGGCATTTCTAAGGCTACGTAGTGTAATGTATCTGCTCGTGTTGAACTAAAGCATCTCACCTTGCCATTTCGTTTCATTTACCGGAGTTCCTGCTATGAAATTGATTTAATGAATGTTTCTGAAGGATTCAAAGCGCACATGATCCACAAAGAGTGTCTCCTGGAGCAAGACAACAAAACACTGATGATGTTATTTGGTACAACGACTGTCGACCCGGTTCCACCCGTAGGTTCGCCAATCACCTATACGGCACCTAATGGGTCCAAGGTTACCGTTCCTATGCCAGATATACGTGTCTGTAATTTACAGGATGAATTGGACAAGGTACGTATCTAATGTACTTTCGTAATGGTACCTGAACTGAAGTCATGTCGTTGCATTGCATGAAATGAAGCTTCCTATTTATCACTAATAATACATAAATGAAGCTACAAGGTTTAAAGTAATGGGGCACAGGGCGTGCTAGATACCTTAATGTTTTTACTGTCACTATAAAGCCATATCCAAAGTATTATGCTTTCTACGTGATGGTTGTAATCATTATTTAATTTTTTAGAATGTTTCCACCGAATTGCGTCAGAGAATAATTACAGTTGAATTATACACAATCTATTTGTCAATACTAATTGGAAAATGTCATTGCCCTGTTTTAAATGGAGCACGCTTTGGCTTCTCCCAATTAGTTTGATTTTTCAGTGTCAATTTTCTGGAAACTTTCGTATTCGTGCTTATAACACTTAATATTCACCTCCCATGGCCATGCATTTGTTACATTGCAAATATTATTCAGTATGTGTTCAGGGTGTAAGTAAACGTAGAACACAGTTATTCCATGAATTAACTTTTCCCAGGAATTTTCGTTTCCGAAAACTCAATTCAGTCCATTCTTGTTTAGTAATCATTTTGAAGTAACATCTCTTTGTGAACGTCATGTAATTATGTAGATCATAAAAAAATATTTCTTTGGAGAAAGCAGAAATTCGTTCAGAGTTAAAAATATTGCCCTATATTTGTATCTGTAGAATTCAGCTTTCACATTTGGTATAGCTTAAGAGCGAAAGGAAACCAAACTTAAATTAATAAAATAAAAATTCAAAATCTCAGTTAATATAACTTTTATGGAATTTATATAGGGTACAATGACAGTTTTCCATGCACGTAGTCCTAACCTTTGCACGAAAAGACGTAAATACGTACTATTTATTTGTTTTGCATATGTATAAAGTACTCATACCTAAACAATACTTATGGCGAGCGTGTGTCGAGTTTTAAGACTATTCTGGTGTATTGTTGAACAATTGTTTTAATATTTTTATTTTTCAGTCAGCCTCTGGTCCCGGTTTGGCTTTCATAATTTTCACGGACGCAATCAATCAATTCAGCTTTGCTCCATTCTGGTCTATCCTCTTCTTCTCCATGTTATTCACTTTGGGTATTGACTCTCAATTTGGGACGTTGGAAGGCGTCATCACTTCCATAACGGACATGAAGCTCTTCCCGAATATGAGGAAAGAAATTTTGACGGGTACGTGAGTTGAGTTTCATGAACCCATTTTTGCTACTTGAGGCAATCCGTTTCTCGCCGAGCTAACATGCTTTCAATTCAAACCCAATTTCCTTAGGGCTTCCCTCTCCTCTATTTTATTCCTTTCACTCCGCTTTCTCCAACCATTTTTCTATCTTAAAACTACACACTACGTAATGGAAATGTTCAACTTGATTGAGCCCTTCACAATTTCAAGCTTATCAATATTATATGTTTATCAGTACTATCAAATCCTTATACTATAGTACTATTAGTGCTTAGTGCATATGGATAGTATAGCATTATTGCTAAACAAAACATAAGTTGCTATACATGTCTATGTATGTATTTATACATGCTACACGTTAAAAGTTCCACATCCCATAGTATAAAATCAATGCACATATTTTGTCTAACATTTTTAGGATTATATTACAAAGATCAAGTTTTAGAGCGCAGTAAGTGGGTAGAAAGTAAAGTAACTTGTTATTTTTAGATGAAAATAAAAGGGATTTAATAAAATATGAAGTCTTACTTTTATTTTATACTTTGTTTTGCATTTCACTGACCTATATATTTACTTACATACGAGAGTTGATGTTATTTGCTATTTAAAGTCTATGAAAGTTAAAGTTTGAAAGTCTGTCTTATATGAACTACTACCTAGGAGGTATTTACAGTTTTATATATAGCGAAAGTCTTTCAAGTCTGTAGTTTCCTTCGTTGCGGAACTTTCCATTTGAAATCTTATATTGTAAACAATTCTGTTATACGAGCTAAATAAGCGCTATGTGAAGCTATAGTAAATATATACATTTTAGTGGGAGTACTATTATAAATAGTACATCATAAACTCCCTTGGTTAAGAGTTTAGATAAAGTTCTTGGAACGCTAACAATGAGTAGTAGTAACAAATCGATTCTATTGTTGAAATAAGTACAAGTTGGAAAGAGCCGGGATGAGAGTAGAGCAGCAGACTTTGTTCAATGTTCAACTATATAGAAGTCCCAACGGTGTATGTGTAGTAAAGCTTATCTTTTTACGGCTATATACATTTTACATCAATTGGGTCGTTTTCAACATTTCTCTCTAGGGAAAACTAAAAAGACTTTCACGTAATTGAAGACAGAGTTTTATATCATCCTCCTTTCACTCTCTAGCTCTTCTAGATTCTAGACGTTATTCATTTTCACATGACACGCCTAATTCCTACTGCAGTTCCACTAACTACAATGTAATGTAAATGTAGGGCATATTTACGTAGTTGACAATAAGAGGTCCTTTATATGTAAATTGTTAGACAAATAATAGAATACGCATACATTAGGACAATCATGTCATGAGAATTAGTATAAATTGTTGTAATTAAAGTTGATACATATACTATGCAACATTAACATAAACACATTTGTCTACTTTGTTAAGCTAAATGAAACTAATTATGAGGATTTACTCTTACGTGTAATTGTTTGTAGGTATTCTCTGTGGAACGTGTTGTGCATTGTCCATGATGTTTGCTCATGGGGCGGGCAACTACATTTTCGTCCTCTTTGACAGTTTCAGCGGAAATGTGCCACTCCTTATCATCGCTTTCTTTGAAACTGTTGGCGTTTCATATATTTATGGCTTAAGCAGGTACTCTAGTTATTTTTAGGAACTATTTCCATTTTTAATTGCAAGAAAAATCCTTTACATTTTTTATTTGCTCATTGTAATGAACTAGATTTGCTGAAGACATTCAGCTGATGACTGGGCACCGGCCGCATATGTATTGGATGATCTGTTGGAAATATGTTTCTCCTTTGGCCATGATTATCATATTGGTTGCAAGTTGGATAAAAATATTTACTGAAGGAAGCACATATCCTCGTTGGGATGTGGATCACGCACAGTCAGTTGACACTGAATGGCCCAATTGGGCACTGATGATAGCAGTTTGTCTTGTACTTGTATCTACACTTTGGATTCCTGGTGTGGCGCTTGCCAAGTGAGTTCAAGTAATTTGTTTACAATGGGTGACAGCTGGGTGAAAGTTGCTACATACACATTCTTATTGTACACATTCTCTTTTTAGTCGACTTAACACAAATGAAAGTAAATGTGAAAGTTTTAAGTGGTCTTTTTATGCAAGAGGTGAAAGTAAATAGTAAATGTTTCCTTATTTAGTGGTCATGTTGTATAGAATACCACTGATACAATTAACATAAGTACAAACAATTTGCCCATTTGCCGTCTCAAATAGTAATTAATAATTACTGCCGATAACAGTGCCAACATTAGTAGCAGAAAATTGAATCACTTAGGAATAATGCGAGTAACAATAATTAACCTAAATAGCTGAGTTAACAAGACCTAATTTGTCACTTATTTGTTAGGACAGAGATTTATTAGCACTAGTAAAGCCATGGGAGAGTAAATTACTAATAATTCATGCCAATGATTATTTATCTAATCTTTTTTAATCTTACTTTTAGTTTTCACTATTACATTCACCCAAATGCATTAGTACTTGTGTAGTAATCTAGCTACTTTCAATATACCCCGTGGACGACGTAGCGGAACAGGCAATTACATTTTCGTTTATGGTTTCCTGCTTCCAGATTATTTTGTTTCCTATTTATATAGTGTTTATTTATTTTACCATATAAGAAATTCTCTTGTTGATACAACTCTTTATGATGGGCCCCTACTTATATACATACATGTTAGTATAGCGGTTAGTTGTTCTCCAGTAACCACTACACCACCGTACATAAGAGAAAGTCGTGTTCCATTCTATGATCCACTTTTCCATCTAGCCACCCAACTATTCCAAATATTTAATCGGCAAGGTCCCTCATCCGTCACAACATAACACAAAACAACTCAGTCAGTCAGAAATTAATATCCTGGAATTCTTGCGCTGATATATAGTATAGGATGTAAGGAAAATGCAATGAGATAGGCGGTAGCGGATTATATTACTAGCTGCTATCTTATTTAGAATTTTGATAGATATTTACAAGCTTTGCAGTGAATGCATGCATAAGTAAAACCGTAATCTCCTTTATTGCAGGCTGACGTACGTCATCCCTCTATCCGATGTATTTATGTTGATAGCAGTGGTCGTGCTGTTGTGTACAATTTTATAGTGTGCAAACATACAGAGCGTAATAACATCATTACTACTACACTACTGCCCTAATCGGTTTACATTACAGAAATAGAAATCATTAAATTTGTTCCTTTCCATATTAGAGAAAATATAATTATATGAACTGCCATACAGCTTTCCACTTCACCGATAACACAAACATAGTATTTTCCACAAGCTTCCACCTACTTTCTCCGTGCAAATAAACACACTTTCCCCAAGATTTATTTACAAAAATTGTTTTCATATGCGCTCAGAATAGCAAACATTGTTAACGAAGCTCATAAATATATTAAAATTGAGTTAAGAAACTACATGAGAAAGTTTATGCATTTAGTATCCTATGTAGCCAATTATACACGATATGAATTACCATCTTTAGTCCATAGTATAGGTGTATATATAGGCTATCCCCCTCACAACTGCAAGCGCAAATGTATGTCATCATGATATGGAGAATTTTTGTTATGCTCTAGTGTAAATCTTAAATACTATTTATGTATGAAAAGAGTATATATTTTCCTATGGATTGAAGAAGCTAATCCATACAGTATGTACAGATATGCATATACGGGCTTTCTTCATATAAGTAATAGTTAATACTTACTATATAGAGTTATAAAATCACTTGCTAAATAGTTGGTACGATGTACAATGTACATGATATATTATTATTTCTGCCATGCACATAGTAATAACATATAGATAAGGAACTGTGCACTCAGTCACTTATTCATTCAATATGTAATCTGAATGTGTAACTTAATCTGTTCTAGGGCAATGGGATTCGTTATCTTCTCAAGAGAGGAGCCTGCATGGTTCCCTGCTAATGATCTCCGAGATTTTCATGGAATTGTTGCCCATGAGCCAACTCCCGCAGAGCGACTTATCCTCGGATTTAGAGATGATGGGACGGAGGGGATTTGTTTTCCAACTAGAGTGCGGCCAGAAGACGATGATGATGAAGATATTACATAAAAATCAATAAAGCTCTTAAAGAAATTCAACACGATCATTAATGAGGATGGGACTGTAACTATTAACGCGTTCCTAAGTCAGGCCAAGCCAGGACAGGACTAATAATGTAAAGATGCTTTAAAAATCAAAAGTAATTTTGTCAACAAGATTTAATCTCAGATAAAAAGAACTGATGAAATGTGACAGAATAGATGACAAGTCAAAGCCACTAGTCCCGATAATAATGAGATGTGCAGTAGAGATAATTGTATAAAGTAATGGAGTAAGTAGATAGCGGTTGTAGTCGACATCGTAAAGTAAAAAGGTATTAAAGTGGTGAAGTATAGGAAAGACTTCATTGGAGAGTACTGCGTATACTTAATTATCGTCTAGTTCACCTATAGTCAAAGTCAAAGTTAACCTAATCCACGGTCAGGGTTAATTTGATTAAGTAAATAGGACATAATGTTTCTCTTCCGTTGCCCTAATCTTCATCCTCATCTCTCTGAGTAACCCGAAACTCAAGTAGCCCTATAGTAACTTATAGAAATCGATGCGTGTAATTTGTGGTAAAGATAGATGTACGAAATACGTAGTAAATGAATACAAAGAACTATAGTGACAAATCAGCATATTTATTATCAAATATTTGAAATATTGTATTCAAAAGAGTATAAGTTGCAAATTGCGACGGCTATACATAGTAGTATTCCATATAGCAAGATAATCATACATAACAGTGCTAAAAATACATATACAGTACCCTTCAAATATCTGAGATCGTCTGAATCCCATATATAATCTTTCTTACTTTCTCCTCCTTTGTAATGTGCAGTGTTAAAGAAAAATGAGCAACAATTTGTAGTGCTACAAGTTTAATCAGAATTTCAAAAAGAGACGAAGATGTTATTAAAGGTGCCAGGACGATTCGGCCCTGGAACACCCTATTTGTCGCATATATTATACTAAAGGATATACCGATTACGAAAAGGATTACACAAAATTATGTAAATAGAAAAGAGAAAGCTAATATATGCAAATACATCAGACGATATCACGTTTTTAAAGCGTACTATATGTAGAAAAGGATAAATTATCTGATACAAACAAACTAATAGTGTTTAACCAGTGCCGAAACCCGAAAACAAAGGGCCAAGTCCATTTAAGGTAGTAAACGAAATCGGCGAGAAAGAATAGTCCTAAATTAGATAATCAACAGAAAGTATTTCTACCACCTTCGTGTCATGTCACTGCAAATTATTTCCATTTATTTTGAGGACTGATATTTTTAGATGAAAAAGGTATATTACAAGTGTATAGTAATAAATATATTATCCAACATTTTAAATCCTACTACCCTGAAAATAATACAACGTAGAAATTACTGGTGTTCACAAAATAGAGCAAACTTTATAAAATATCTTAAGATTAGCACAAAAAGTATTCATCACGTATCATGTGAATTAAATTCTTTTAATCTTTCTCCCCTTCACACATTTTTTACCATTAGTGATAACACACATAGATATAGCACCATGTCGGAAATTAGTGATTGTATAGTTTATTAATTGGCAAAATCGATGCAAAGAGAAATCCCTAAACTTACGTAGCAATACTATGCTTTATATTTGTAATAAGTCACTTTTTTCTTTCGACATGCTAATACATACATACAAAGCAATCAAGGTCAGCATATAATAATATTATAATAATTACTATAGGTATCTAGCAATAGGAATTCAGAAAACATAAGCACATTGATGATTACTTAAATACTTGTGTCAATCAATCGTCAGACTCTATGTGATAGACTAAATTAAAATAAATGTGGTGCAATAAAATATATGTAGTTTATGTAAGCCCTGGCTGGCTTCAACTACTCTATTGCATCCACATGCAGATTATATTCATGCAGCTGAGCAATATTATTAAATGTACTTTATTGTAAATCGTATAGCCAATATAATCATAACTACTTACATAAACATAAAGTTACTATTTCAAATAACAAACAGTGCATTGTGTGCTAACTTTAAATAGTGAGAAAGGCAATCGGTACATGGTTTATGATACTATCATAACAGTGTGTTTATATTAAAAGTTAATATATATGTTGTGCCTTTAATTTTATGTATTTCAAATTTTAAAATATAGATATATTTCACAAGGTAACGTCCTATACCTCCCCCTCCTAGCCATTGAAACGTAATGTAATAGTAATACTTAAATGAATGTGTATACTTATGAGTAATACTATATGCTACAAGGATACTTATCAATTTAGATTACTGTAATTAATTAAGTAACTAATAGTTTTAGGAATGACTGTAATGTGCATAATGTTGCAGATTGGGACTGGGTCTGGTAAAAGTTGATCGTAGAATTAACTTTAATTCCAATTGTCAGGGTTCACTAATTTTATTTACAAGTGACTGATTATACTTATGTAAATTGCAAAAGGTATTTACAGGAATTTAGCAAAATGTAAACTAGACATTATTTAGCTGCTTATATTTAGTAATTGGGGAAAATAGAGAAAGCATAATATGTGGTAAAAGTTAGAAAAATATAATTATGTGAGTAAAAACTATTTAGTTTTATTAATTTAGTGAGGAAGTAAGTTATCAATTAAGTTGTCTCGACAAGAAAGCTAACGATCAGTTGCAATAATATTTTGCAATAACTTAAGAGTGATTGTATTACAAAGAAGCACAGATATAATCGTCTACTAATAATAAAGACTACTGGCAATATTAACTACTTTCTCCGGAAAGGAAGACATGTCTTGTGTGTAAATATGTATGCTAAATACATTTCTGTAGACACTCTAGATAGTAGATGAATGTATTAAATGTTATAAATAGTTTGGCTTCAGCTCCTTGAACTTCAATTGACTGCAGCAAATTTGCCTGTATGTATTTGTTAACTTACTGCAGCGGTGTTTCAGCTAAAAGTTAATTAAATAGCATAAGATGATGTGATAGACGGACAATAATAAAGCTCTATCAAATATATTATTCTGAATATTGTAAATATCTATGCAGATAAATCGTCAATAAATAGTTTAAGCTATGGAATTATCATAAATATAAATAACTATAAGAAAGCTTTAGATTCAGAATACATGTCATGGAAATGGACTTTGTCGTTGATTTGTATTAACTAATTACTTACTAATTGTCATTACATTCTACATCAGAAGCAGAATATCCGACCATAGTAAGTAAGGCATGATACAGATTTACACTCCACCCACAGCTGGACATCCCAGAATTCATCGTCCTTCCAATTACTCATTGTGCTTGTGTGTTTTCTCCAAATCTGTGTGCTTAACGCTAGCTCCTACATGAAACGTTGATAACGTAATTACTTGAAAATCAATGGTCTTTCTTTCAGTCAGTTTGTTTGATCTATACGTGATTTTTGTTCAGAAGGAATGTTGTAGATGCTTTTGTGCAAAATGTATGTACATACTATAGGTTATTTGCATAATGTAATTATTGAGTGTTATAAAAGTAGTAATGGTGCTTAGAGAAAGCCCGGTGAAAGTATCCCACAGATATTTAAATGGTACATAATAATATGATTTGCTAACGTTACAAACGTTATCTTTTGTAATTTTTACGATTATTTCATCCTAGAAACATTGCTTACAACTTACAATTGTCTTTGAAACACGTATTATAGTTTTAATGGAACATGTAGAAGTAGTTCACGTTTTACTTTTTAAACGTAAATACATGTTTTTTTTTAAATGTCACGTTGTTAATTGTCGCTGAATGAAATTCTAAAATATGTTATTTCCATTATAAAAGAAAGCTATACTACTACTGACTACTTTTGGAAATCCCTTGGAAAGTCTGATGGTGCGTTTGTTAGTATGCTTATCAAAGAGTACACGTATAATTCAGCCAAAAGTATTAACACCATAGCTAATTATTAATATTTGTTACATAATACACTATCATAATTTACTATCAATTATGATTATGACTAAAAGTATCATAATTATTAGCCTTAGAAATATGGAAGTGTTCCCTTAAATGAAAATGTTCCTTTACCAAATACAACGATAATAGATTATTATACAGAACTGTTATTCTTAGCAAGTGAAAACTACAACATAATAGTGCATACATAGTTCAAAAATGAATGTTTTGGGTATTGTAAAATTGTGGTTGTAAAGAATACTTAACACAGACAGCTAACACCAATGTTGCTGCATTAACAATTTTGCTTACATGCAGAACTACTTACCTCATACTTCATTCAGCATTGTGTAATTACTAATTATAATAAACTGGTAATTTTTTTAAAATTTCTTGTTTTTTCTTGTAGAATATAATGGCAAAGTAGCTATAAATCATGAATTACTAAATTGGGTATGTGTGTAATGTAAATGAATGTACTGAGTTGAGTTATTTATGTAAACGCTAGCGAAAATGTTCTCTAGCAGTGTAGTCTTATTACGTATGCAGGTTTAGTATTGATGTACTAATTACATTTTATTAGTCCGTATAACTTATATAAGTATCGTATTATGTACCGAAGAAGAAATGTACGAAGAATTTGAACTTTTGGATTGTGTTCAGTTGATCTCATAGTTATTATCTATCAATGGAGTTTGTATAGCTGTTGTTCATGTACGATGGAAATAAAGATATTGGTAAATGTATGGAATTCCTTTCACCGGAGAAAATTTATTGTAGTACGGGGTATTACGCACGTGAACAGACAGCAGTTACTTATAGAGAAAGCTCGTTTAAGCTTTCACCATCACATTAATTACCATAAGTATACCATACCATAATTAATTATCACCCTAGTGTATATCCTTACATCTATTTTTATGCATGACTTTTATATGCAAAATTGGAAATAGGATTTTTTAGCAATCTTGGAAGGTTTTGCTTGCAATCCCTTATAAGAAATAATTCATTTCCTTCTTTGTAACCATAGAAGAAAAACAAAATTGACTAATGAATTCACAAAATCTGTAACAACTTTATGTAAACTGCGTATTTCGATTGCATGCATGGGTGACATCTTTACATACCTAAGTTTTATTCCTTGGCTTTAGATATCGTGCAGTGAGATATTTCTCGCTAAGCTATTTTTGTTCTGGTTATGGCTTCCCTCGGAGAAAGTTCGATTGGGCAAAATTCATATGTGACTCATAAAGATAAATCTAATCTAGGGATGCCGAACAAAGGTAACTTTCACTTTGCACTGATCTGTCAATACAAGTTATACACTAAACTAGTATTTGCATTTCCCGAATTTGGTTATCTTTTTGACTTTCTAATCTAATTCAAAATATTCACATCCGTTAGAAAAAGTGTGGAAACCTTCAGCTCCCATTGAAGAAAGGGGCCATCCCCATTCTTCGACTGAAAGATCAATTTACGAACCGTGCTCGACACCTTACTCCAAAGACACTTTGCGGCTTATGAAAACTGGAACTCGTCAACGCAACTTTGATCTGCAAAGATGGAGTGATGATGTCCCCCCTGCACCCACCAATGGAATTTGCCCATTTGGGAAATTATTGTCTGTGGGATCTGTTGTAATTTAACACGATGAAATTACAATCATTTATTGTACTTTTCTTTTCGCATTACTGCATTAATAATTTATTTAAACAATTAAAATGACATTAATTGCTGTCCAACAGGTTGCCTCCTTTGTGTCATTTTCTCTGATCCTCCATTTTTTGATAGCGGGTAGTTGGGGAAAGGTGTCATTGCCATTTCATGACAGGATTTATGAGGGTTATGCACTTCTGATCCAAAGTTTTGCAAGTATCTCACTCAAAACATATGTAGCCGTTGTTATATTGTTTCGTGGTCCTATCCCAAAGAGTCGTTACATAATGGTACAGTACATACCTATTTAAATACAACTGGATTAGTTACTTCTTGTCTAATGAAAAATAATTATGATATCCAATTATTTCCAGCTAATTTCAGGTCTAGTCCTATCGGTAATTGGAGATCAGATATGGGTTTGTGTGGAGATAATGCACGATCATGACTTTCAAAGGACTTTTGACGAAAATATGACATTCGAGAATGATGTAGCAACTTATTTCTCCAAATACGATACTGGAGGTATCCCATCTTGGATGGATGAGATTCAAACTACGGTAATTGGCTAATACTACTATATTTAGTTTTCTAAAAATGACAATGAAAATATATTTTGAATTTGCAACTCATATTATTATTTCATGGCTCACGCTATTTCCATTTCGCCACTATATATTTCAGCATCAATGTTGTGGATCAAAAGGACCTAAGGACTGGCTTACTTATTTTCACAGATCAGACAGTGTACCTGATTCATGTTGTGTTATTCAAAAAGAAGGTTGTGGAAATGGCTATTTTCGCCTAACGGAAGAGAATGGGAAACCGAATGTGGCTATATTTACCGATGTAATGACTTTCTCCATTGGAAACAACTTTTTAACTCTAACGTAGTATTACAATTTCACATATCTACGATAAAGATAATTAGGATTAATGAAATGTGATACTTCCAGGGATGTGCCACTTCTCCATCTCGGCTAGGTTACCTTACTTACAGAACTTTGCTATTGCTACAGTATTCCAAATTCGCAGAATCATTTATCACACTCTTGCTGTTCATTATACTTAACTTGTGCTGCAAAAATGGCTTTGTGACAACAAACCTAAATCAAAATGCACCATTAAGTCAACAACATCTGATAAGAGACCGGGCTAATCGCTTTTCTCAACTCTGATTATGGTATTGAAAACCTCATCAACAGCGTAAATTACAACTTTTCAAACTTTACAATTAAAATTTTTCGCCCACATAGATGTCAATTTAAAATCAAATGCATATACAGAGTAATCATGTAACGCCCGTGCCCTTAATGTGATTTTAAGATCTTAATTAAATTAATTTCTTGGTGAACAAAATTTGAAGATACAGCCTCTCTATTTTATGTTAAAGTGAAATGCACGTTAGTCGTAAAATACATGTATTAAAACAGACTTGTTTATTCATTCATAAAGACATTTGCATTTGTGTCATAAAATATAAAATTAAACAATAATAATAGTGTGTACGGTGCACTACAACAGTTGTCTTTCGCTGTGCGAAGTATAATAAATAACATAATAAATAATTAACAACGAATTAAGTTTAGTGATTGTTACTAACTGCTACTGCAGTCTTCTTTGTCTGTCGTATCTAAAATTCAGTTCGAGCTTCAGCTTGCTCAGTCAGTTACCTGAGAAATGTTTATCTCAACCATCAAAGGAGAAGTTCATTTACAAAATAATGTTAAACGAATTTAATCATTCAATCAACAAATTATGCAACATAATTACTTTTGCAAGGGCTTTATTATAAACGGGCAAGGTATGTGTATCGTCAAACTCAAACCTATGTCAATTTAGATGACTTCCTTGAAAACGTTAGCTTGAAACATTTATAGCCCTAGTGCAACTGTTACGTTTGAGGAATACACAAAAGAGGACATTTTATGAGCTTTGGGAAAACGACTGTTCGGCCATTAATAAATTCAATTGTTCGAGTTTCAATTATGATTATGTATCACTTTCTAAAACTAATAACATAATTACGTCAGGGATTTTAGTTGATAGCTCATACAGTGCGGTACACTGTAATCATAAGGGTGGGTTAGTGGGTTCGGGTTCTTGATTCAAACTAAATACACATACCTTGATATAGCTCTTATTCAACAAGCGTAACAGGTTAACTACGACATTACGACCTATGCCATTTATATTATAAGATTACATGTCTATATTTATATCACTGTCGTAAATACTTGATAGGTTGTCCATTTATGCAGGGATAATTTCCAACAGTTTGAGCTCTAACATTCCTAGAAAAAATAAACAATTTTTTAAAAGAAATGCTACCGGCTAATATATACCTATTATGTATTTAAATATATCATATTTGTACAATATAAATACCATCGTAGTTTCATGTGGCGATTTTGCCCTGGCACACCCTGTTTGTCCCAAATTGATTTGTAGTAGTGATACAGCGCAACTGGATCCCTCTTGATTTTCTCTGGTGGCCCAATTGGCCGCTTTTTCACAGATTCTAAAAATGGCATCGTTATTAATTTACATATAATGTAGGTTATTAATGTATATTGTTGACGGAGCATATGTAAATATAGTATGTAATGAAAAATATATTACCAGCATCAAAATCAATATCTCCCGTTTCTGGAATTATGTGTTCTAAAAGGAGTATCAGTTCTTCAGTTGTAGTATTAGGACTACTTGATTTTCGAAGAGAATTGGCTGCTGCTGTAATAATATTCTCCTTCTGATTTTGATTAGAGGAGACACTAGTTCGCTTTGAAGGCCCGATGATATCAACACATTTGGGTACAATATTAGAACTATTGGTTAAGGGGAATTGTGGTCTCTTAGTTTTAGTTCGTTTCTCTTTGGCCTTATCTGGAACATCTGAAACGTAAAATAAAATTAGCCATTAAAATTAAAACTCTTGTACTGTACTGATAAATAGTCTAAACAACCTTTGTTTACCGATATTACAATGCAAGGAAACTTACCAACACGAATTGGAACTTTAGTATCGATCACTACAGGCTCCTTGTTGTCATCGACTATCATGGTTCGTCTATTCATCATGATGAAACTATTTTTACTAGAAGTACGTCCCTGTTGATCATGTTTACTTCCTCCCAGGGATTGCTTCGGGGGTGACCTTTCGACATGTTCACTTTCCTTCGGGGATGAATGCACTCCTGGTTTTAATGGCTTCGATAATAATTTGACAGACTGGATAAATATCTCTTCGCCCGACTGTGCAGAATGTTCAACAGAAATTTCTTCATTTTGCTCTGGACTATCTGAAGAAGAATGGACTCCTTCATCTTCCTCTTCGTCTTCAAAAAGGTAGTACTCTCCTTCATCTGGAGAAGTAGTCTCGGCTGTTGTTTCAAAACGTGTATCTTCAGAGTCGTGACCTAGCCTCTTACGCCTCCTTTTATGGTCCTCATGTTTAATCACACGTCTCAGGTCTGTGCATGCAAAAAAAGTTCTATGATTAACTAAATTGCTAATATTTATCTCCCTAATTATTCCTTTTATTTTGGATATTACAAGATCAATAATTTTATGTATTTTAAACTTTACTTACCGTGAATGAAAGCGTTGAGCTCATCCTCATTTAAAGAATATCCTTGATCCTGCAGATATGATCTTATTTGATCACGAGTAAATACCAATGGCATTTTATAAACCTGTAATGCAAATCATAGCAATCATTTGGTTAATTATATTTTTGAAATAGCTAACAAACTAGCTTGGCTTTTTTCTTATATTTGATTGTCACCCTTTAAAAATGACAACATAAAAACTATAAAAATAGAAAGAAAACACTTACAAATATTCAATACCCTAGAACAGAAAGCATACGATAATAATGACGAAATTAAAGATATATGGACGGTGTGCCTCTTGTCGGCATAAACATCTGAATTCTGACCTGACCGGTTATTTTTATTTATTGTTGTTGTTGACCCAGCTGGACTTTACCTGTTCAGTTTTTATTGTCCAACGGTCAACTATCAGAAACAAAACATAAACAAACAAAATATTCGCACTCAAAAATCTCAAGAATGAATGTGCAACTACCCGCGTATTTTAAATACTTAAATTTTGGTGGCGCAGAGAGCTTTCTTTAGATGAAGCGATCCGCAAGAGCGGTGTGTAATCTTTTGAGCATGTGAGTGCATGTACTATGCACTGAAAGGAAGGGACCGACCGCTGACCGACACAGAAGATTCAAGAGATATTTCATTTTTGCCTGGAAGTCGGATTAACTATTGTCAATTTCCGGTTTCACCGGAACGTCACTATCAGTTTGTTCCTGTTTGTAACTCAAAACAAGTGGAAAGGTGAGATAAACTAAAAATAAGTACCAGAATTGGTTTGATTTCCGATTTTTCCTTATTGTGTTGAAAACGACTATAAAGCACAATGTATTAAACTAAGGCTTTAAGGAAGGTTTAGAATTTGACTATGGTATGTGACATGTCATCTATTCTATCACAGTGTATTTACCCAGGATAGTAAATTGTATTGTTTATTATGGTATATCTTTTAGTAGTCATAATTTTACATTTGGAGAATGGTAACCACTTAAATAATGATGCAATATTTGTTGGCCACCTTTAGAGACCATGATTCGTTCATTTAACGCCGTATTAAAAGCCCAATCACTTGTACGGAGTGCCACTTTGTATAATGGAAGCCGGATAAGTCAACACTTATGCAATGTTCTCATTAAAAATGCCAGTGGGCAACATGGTTTGCATACATCACCATTGGTGTAAGTAACGAAGTCGAAAATGTTCAATATATTATATGTGCACAAAAAATTAAACTAAAGTTAATCATTTTATTACGCCTATTTTTCTAGGTTGAACAGCCAAAACCAAGCCACTCAAACTAGCATAGATAAATCTTTGCATCGACTGGATAATGAAATACGGAGATCGGGCCGCATTAACCGTCATGAAATTGAAGAAATCCTCCAGGATATGAGAGACATGAGTAAGCATCGTTTTAAAACAATAATAGTGTATATTTTTATTTATGTATATTATGGCGTGCGGATCAAGGGAACAACATTTTATATGGAAATTTAATGTTATGATTTCAGAAAAGGCTACTAGTAACCAAAGTTTAATGATAATTCGCTGTTGTGGCGAGCTGGTGCCAGGCGAAACTCCTGCTAATCGAACAAAACTGGTGGAGGAAGTATGGAAAACTTTTGAGAACCTGAGTAAGTCTTTCAAGAATATTGATAACTTTTCTGTCTGAATTTATTTAATGAATATGACATACTTTCTGTGAACTTATAAGGAAACGATTTATTTATAATTTGTTGAACCATGTATAAATTATGATTTCAGATGTGCCCATGGACATTTCTCATTATAATGCTCTATTGAGAGTATATTTAGAAAACGAGCATAAGTTTAACCCGACTGACTTTTTACAACTACTTAGCAGTAAAGATATTGAACCAAATAGAGTAACGTATCAAAGATTGATTGCCCGATTTTGCCAAGACGGTGACATTGATGGCGCGTCTACAATTTTGCAACATATGAAAGAGAAACAATTACCAATAAACGAACATGTGTTTAACGCCTTGGTAAATGGTCATGCTCAGGCTAAGTAAGTTTTAATTAAATGATCAATTCGTTTTAACTGCATTTAGTTTATTTTCTATTCTCAATATAATCATAATTTGTTTGTGTTACAGCGACATGGAAAGTGCAGAAGGAATTATCGCCGTGATGAGACAAGCTGGATTAGAGCCCAACGATGATACCTACAGTACTCTAATGTGTGGATATGCAAAGAAAGGAGACATTGAAAACATCGAAAGAATAATTAAAGCATGACACCGATACCCATTTTGAGAAATATTTTTTACACATTTTTATGTAATTATTTTTTAATGTTGCACTTCATTTATTATAGGAGTGCACAGAAAAAGATATCTTCTTAATTGACAAAGACTTCTTGAATGTCATATATGCCCTTGCGTCATCAGGAAACGATCAATTAGTAGATCAAGTAATACCGCACCTAAAGAGACATTCAGGATACAATCAAGACGCTACAAATTTAATATTCCGATTAGTTAACATTGGCAAAGAAGATCTCGCTTATAAGTAAGCTGCGTATAAGTATTGTTTGAATACAGATACAGATGTCTGGTTTTCAATAAAGGATGCTTACGGTAACTTTTAATTCTATATATTATAGGATTCTGAAAACAATGGTCAGAGGCATCAGACAAGGACAAGAGGACTTCACTCCTTCAGGGACGTTTTTTATTAAGCAAATGTCTCAATCCGCAACAGTAAGATTTTAACTTTAAATCTCTTTTAATTTTATAACATTATTGAAGTTTTTATGTGACGTTTTCGATTATTTAATAGCCGATTGAAAAACTAGTCCACTTTTGCAAGGAAATGGAAAAGGAAGGGCTAAACAAGAATGCGCTGTCAAAAGCAACAGAGTTTTCATTTGCTGCTAAAAATTTCGATAGAACTGCGGACTTACTTGAAGCTCTTCAGCAAACTGGAGTACCCATCCGTCAGCACTACTTCTGGCCATTTTTTGCTACAAGTAACACTGTCGAAAGTAAGTACTTAAAATTGATTTTTGTGATTTAGTTATTAATTAACAGAATTGCAATTTTAAAGAGAAAGAAGTAAAAATGTTTAAATAAATGTTTCAGATGTATACGAGGGCCTAAAATACATGAACTCTTTCGGAGTTACACCAAGCTCTGAGACATTTAGAGACTACATCATCCCTACAATAATATCAAAAAATAGTAAAAATGAATCCATTGAGAAAATTCTGGAGAATTTGAGCTCTTACACTCAAGTCTCTTTTAATAATCTTGGCCAGTATGCGCTGCAGTACTTTATTCTTAATCAACAGTTGGATGCTGCTGCTAAACTAGGTTAATATGTAGCTATAGCTATTTTAGCTTAACTTGTTTTATGAATAACTGAACCTGAAAATTAATTATATGTATGTGGTTAATATTCTCCCTGTTATCACAGCCAACGGAAATCGCGTGAGATTAAATGCACCGTTTATACGGAAGGGTTTAGTTGAGGCTTACATTAAGTCAAAAAATTCTAAAGCTTTTGTCCAAATTGTTGGATATTCTGGGTAAGTTAATTTCTGCAAAAATATAAACATTGTACTATTATAATTAGAATTAGATTTCCACAATTTTAGTACTAACATTTTACATGAATTTCAGAACGGACGATGATCCCAATGCTCGAGAATCAGTCGGAACCGTTATTCTTGATTTATTGGAGATGACTCGTTCCACAAAAGACAAGGGCAAATATTTGTTGCCAGTGTTGAATGAATTTTTAGCTGCTGGATTGGGATTGTCCAACAGTGGTGCCGAGTTGATTCAGAATAGCTTAGGCGAAGATATAACCGACGAAGTTAGCAACGTTATTATACAACTGACTTCACCAGATCTAAAGGTTAAAATCGGTTTAGATCAAAAACAAAGAAGACCAGGTGAAACTGTCCCTCTGGACGAAAAATCTACTGCTGAATTAGAGCAACAGTTAGAGCAATCTATTAAAGCTGGATATCCAAATAAATCTATAAAGCGAACTTTGCTTTTCAATTATTGCCGTGAGAAGGAACTTGACAAGGCTGAAAAAATAAGAACGGTAAGAATTAATTGTAATATTGTAGCCGTAGCCCAGACACTGAGAATAGCTAAATAATGTTTACAAAAGTACCAACATAATATTTCGTTTAAGATGATCAGCTAAACATTTATTTTGCATTTCTTCAGGAATTGGCTAGTGAGGGATTTGTGCTTCAAGTAGGACTGAAAGCCCTATTCCTAGATCTCTATGCCCAGCATGATAAGCTCGCTGAAGCTAAAGCCATGTATTCTGAAATTTTGGGATCCCTTGACACTTCAATTGATGCAGCTAAAATTTTACGATATGCGCTTCTGCTTCTTACTCATGGCGAATATCAAGGTACACACAACAATCTCGACACTACATTTTTTAAAATATTATTTCGCATCCCTTTTTGAATGTTCAAATATATATGCCGACTTAATGGGTTTTTATAGGATTGTATTTTAATTTGTCTGTATTTTTGTAAAAATAATTACATTAGAGTGTCTTGATGTGCTTAAGCAACAATCTAAGGAGGATTTGAGGAAAAAAGGGCAAGGGCACAGTTTCGCATTTTCTTCTCTAAGCTGGAAAATGCTAAACATTGTTGCTGAAACAAAAGATGTGGAGCGAGTTCAAGAATTATTTAACGTGTTACAGGGGAATGGCTATGCAAGCATCAGCAATTCCATTTTAGGCCCGCTTGTTAAAGTACACCTATTAAGGTAAATTCCAAATATTTTGCAGATCATTCAGAAAATTACATTATTATACTTTAGGTGTATGTACAAAACTAATTGAACATGGTCATGTAGGGATGACCTTGATTCTGCCCTGGTCGAATTCGAGAGATGTGTGAAAGAGCATCATTGTACTCCATGCAAACAGGACCTTTTCGTTCGGTTGATTAAGAGCGACGATGCGGACAGACTGCAGCGAGTGATGGATTTGAGTACAAATCTTTACGGAGAAGTTAACAGTTTGTATGACTTAGTGTTTGCATTTATTCAATGCGGCAAAGTTCGCCAGGCTAGAAAGATTTTGGAGGTAATTACGAGAGAAAGTCTTTAGCAATATTGATGCATGTAATTAGTAAATAAATATGGTATTAATGATCAGCATTCACTTGAGCAGACACCTGGAATTCGCGCCAGAAATGACAAATTAGAACATACATGTCAGAGATTAATGGAAGAGGATCGGGTAGATGAATTGGAAAATCTTATTGAAGTAACACGGGATTTAATTGAAGTGGACCGAAATTCCATGTACTACTTTCTGTTACAGACTTATTGTAAGTTATTTATATCTTGATGTTAGGCAAGGACTTATCCTACTATCCTCAATTATCCTCAATTACTGATTGCACAATACTAATTTTGGTTTGCAGGTAAAGCCGGCAACGTGGAGAAAGCAGAAGCTATATGGACTAAACTTCAGGAAGAAAATATCCACCCATCTTCCGAGTTATTAACGTACCTTGCCAATTTTTTGAAAAAGAATGATAGGCCCGTTCCTTTTGTAGTGGAAGCTGCAACACCAAGCTTGTCCATTTCTGGTAGTTCTGTTTCTACCAAAGACCAACATGAGAGAAAATTTCGGAGTTCTCTAGAGGCAAATGAAATTGATAAAGCTCTGCAAATTAAGCAAAGGTAGGTGTGGCAAACTATAATGTAACAAACAAGTACCATCTTATTTTCAGAATAGGCTTTTCAAATTGTTGTTTATTTTTGCACTTTCAGGTTAGACTCCAGTGGAAAGCCATTGAGTTTCAGTGACACAAGTTTTTTGATTGACAAAATGGTCCGTGCAGAAAGACTGGGAGAAGCGGCCCGCTTGTCTGAGGATTTACTGGACAACGGTAATCATCCAACTCCTAGAACGTTGAGGAACCTCATTGGAAAACTGGCATCCGCAGGAAATATTGAAATATTGTCTCGTTTTGAAGAGAAATTAAATAATGTGCGTTATCTATATCTAATTTAGTTTGTCTTTTACAAATTATAACTTTGCTTTCATTTAGTATCACAAATATTAACACGTTGTTTTTTGTGTAGGATTTAAAGCGTAAAACGATGTTCAATAGTAGACTTTGTGCTGCTTATGGAAAATCTGGAAAGGGACAGGAGTTCATTGATAAATATTTGAAAAAGCAAGTTGAAGCTCTAACTGGAGATGCGGAAAAAGATAGTGATATCATTATTCCAGTTTCCAGTGCCATAATTGAACACTCGGAAGAGGTGTTGCCCGAATGTGAGTTCTCATTCTATTGATTCGTACAGTACTTTCTACTTTTAGTAGTAAAATTACTGATTAATTTCTTTTGGTATTTTTGTTCCAATATTACAGTCGAACAACTAGCCCAAATGAGTGCGGAAAAAGGAAACTTTAAACTACACAATACATTATGGATACATCATTTGCAATACAAAAACTTTGAAAAAGCTCGTGAGTTTTGGGGGCCTGTAAGTGGATAGCTTTTACATAGTCACACACTGATTCTTAATTGAAATAATAATAATTAACTACATTTATTGTCTATCTCAGTTGAAAAATTCCACCCACGTCCTGTTCCGTTCTGTATTGAGACATTCTCGTTCAACGAAAGATGCTGAAATAGCTAAGGAGCTAGATAGTCAAATACAATCGTCAACCGTTTTGAATTCGGCAACAAAAGGCCTTACAGCCAGTCTTGTCCTGGATACTTTATGTAAGTTATTCTTTAAAGTAAAATTGGAGTAGTAATTCTCACCAGAGTTTTCTATTTGTGCCTAACTTTCTGTTGTCTGTAATAATTTTAACGCAGGTTTAAATGATAAGCCAGAAGAAGCATTAGAATATTTGAAAAATGTCGTGAAAACTGTCCCATTAGTACATTTTAATACCACATCACTTGCGGGACTTAAGGACAGTTTGGAATCTATTAATAAGAAATTCCCTTACGAGATTCCCCAGGTACGCTAAAAAAATATATTTACAAATTCTCTATTCTTTTTTTTAAGTTAAATTGGTTTTTATGTATGAATTATTTTCCATTTCAGAGGCAAAGACGAAGGGATGCATCGAGCAGCAGCGACAGCGATAGCGATTAAATCCAATCCCGCTTACCAACTGCATTTACCTGCTTTAATGGTTAGTTATTGTTATTAGTCAGACGGATTTATCCTAATTATTGTATTTTAGACACTAGATATAATGTCAAGTCAAAACTTTTGTAGCCTTTCTTAAAACCTTAATTCTTCTGATGAGTATATGCAATTAAAATACAAAACTTTTCAACAAAATGATATCGGTAACAAACGTAGTACTTTATTCCGCTTAGCTCACAGCTCAAACATGCATTTTATAAAAGAAATATTCGTTGGCAAATCACAAAGGACATAGTTAGCAAGTTGGTAAAGCAAAGAAATTAAGAGGTGAAAGTGTACAACACAATAGAAGAGAAAGGTAATAATTCTGAAGAACCATTTCAGTCGTTGTAACATTTTGAGACAGTGGCCGTTTACTGTTCATCCAATGTTATGTTTAAATTGATTGCACGGCTCTATTTGTAGTAACTATCCTAGTTAACCTAACAAAAATTATTTTGTAACATTTAGGACTCTGAATCTAAAACCGAGAGTGCCACAACAGAATAGGATTACTAAATAAATGCAACCCCTGAATCCATTTACTTATTTTTAGAGGCTGCTTTTCTCTTTGTAGCCCGCCCACAAAATAATCCGAAAATAAATATTACACCTACGACAGTCATTGCAACAATAAGGAAATAATTCCGGTGTGGGGATTCATTCACGTGAGAGTATAAATCTTGGATGGATTCTAATTTTTGGGCAGATCCAGCTAAGTGAAACATTTCTTCTCGTTTTGACAAAAGAGTTTTACATTTTGGACTGAGCTTGGGTATTTTTCCTTCTTTTTCCTCGTCCAATTCGTTGAGGAGACAAGCAATCACTAAAATGGTACAAAAATCATTAGAACTTATTTCTACACTTTTGCGAATAATTATTATTATGACGGCAAGACAAAATAAATGAAAACTTACGCCTTCCTTCTCCTGGGGGAATCCCGTCGCAGATTTTCATTAAATCAATAGCACAAGCTCTGTTTAACAAAGGATCCACATGAATGTCCACAAGGGTAGACTGGATTAACTGAGCAACTTCTCCTTTGCAGATCACCGACTTCAGTTCTCCTTTTTGAAATAAGCCTTTAAGACACTCTTCAACTGTACCCCCGTCACCTTCCGTGTCGCTCGAGCTTTTACATGAATGGTCAATCTGCACATATATTAAAACATTAGCCCATTTACGCTGCAAAATTCCAAAAAACAAATACCGGTAGAGGATTTGATTATTGTTATAAAATAATTACATCTTGTCTACAGGCAGTAAATAAAGTGGTATCCAGTCTGACATCCGTCCTGGCAGCATCTTCCATAATTCCTCCAATGTGCTCTTTGCATGTGAGAGATAACTGACTTTTGGAATTGACGAAGTGTTTTTTGAGGCAAGAAATAATTCGCCCTTCTCCAGCTATAACCTTACTACAAAATTTAGGAATGTCTAGTCGACATGATTTCAGGAGAGTTGGGTTAAGCCTCGAATCTGAGTTTTGTTCTATTAGGCGTCCCCGCACTAGTTTCCCGCATCTGGACTCGTCAAAACCCTGCAATTCATTTTACATTTTATTTAGCTACTATGTTGGACATCTTGGTGAACTATGTCGTTTATAAAATCAGAAAAAAAAACTTACCCCCTTATTAAGGTTCATCTTCAAACATAAAAGTATATTCTCTTTCTCAGATTTGGAGGTACAAAACATCTTGATTTCACTCTCACACTCTCTTACCAACACATAATCCAAACGAGAATCAATACTAATTTCTTCCTCTACTTTAAAAAGCGTTTTGTGACATTTTTCATCTGTAATGGAATTTTTGTGTTGCCGCAGGCATTCTAATACTTTTCCACCGCCTTTGGGGACATCTGAGCAGTATAGCTGAACATACGAGCTTGATGAAAACAAGATTTATAAATTATTGCAACGTACAGTCGAACATAGATTTTAATGTATCGTATCCAATAAAAATATAATAACAAAACCAAAAACTCACCTACAAACTGAATATACCGAATTAGGGTCGCCTTTGTCACTTTCTATTTGAAGCTTTGACATAACTAGGTATCTAACTTGTTTTCGGCACCCCTTAGTTACTCTGGGTGTGTTTTCCGTGACAATATCGCTTCTAATTATATCGCTCAGGCACGAAACAAGCTACAGTAACGATAAAACAAATATAATTACATTCACTGCGTTTAGTCAGCGTTAATAATTATTTTATGTACAGCCAATAGAAGTTATTTCTAATTCATATTAGTGACAGAAGATTGAAGATTATAAACATATTTATAGTTTCACTAAAACGTTAACTGACGTTCATTAACGCGTTAAAACTTCATACATTTTCATTTATTACCTTTCCAGCAGTAATTGGTCGTTCGTTATTACAGTATCTGATAACATGCTCATGACACTGAGCTTTGAACTTTGGACTGAATCGAATATCTTTTAATCTTAATAACTGCATGTGCTCTACACTGGCTCGACACTTTTTATTCTTCATCTCTGGCTTTAGATCGATGAGACACTCCAAAATATCTTCTTCGTCGGACTTATCATCGGAGCACTCCCTTTCTACGAGATCCCGACAATATTTCCATATGTAAGGGTCTATTGTAGGATTTTTCATTTCATCCTAAAACGTAAAGCCACATATTTAGCAAAAATAGGAAGCCGTAAAAATAAAGAAACTGTAACTGTTTTACTACTAGCTTTATGGTAAGTACCTGGGTGAAGTTTGCAACAACATTTCGACAAGTAGGACCGAGGTCATTGAGATTGTCTTGAAGACATCTTAATTCTTCCCCATCTTTAGTCTTGTCCGAACAAGTATCGGACAGTTCTATTAAACATGCATCCTCGATTTCCGGCATAAGTCGTACTGAGATAGCCCTTTGTCTCATTGATTCTTTAACTCTTCGCGCACAGTCATTGCTAATCTGAATTTACAAAGATATTTAATTAATGCACTATGAGATTACGATTGTACATATTTAAACATCGTTTGCAAATCAATGATACCGAATGGTATACACCTACCTTTCTAGGCTGATCTGAGTTTCCATCAATATTTCTAAAGAGACATGAAAATATTAAAGGTCCTCTGTTTGGTTCCATGTTTACAGGAGAATCTGCCCAATCGGCTTTGGCTCCACATAAATCTTTTGCATCAATCCTACAAGCTTCATATAAAAGTGAATCCATGGGAAAATCCCGTGCGACAAAGTATTGAATTTGTAACAAAGTGGTCTCGCATTCGTCCGTCATAACACTGGAATCTGTTCCTGTACTGGGATCGCTAGTTAAGATGTTCATGAGACAATCAAGAATTCGATTAGGAGTCAGCTTTGCACACGTCGAACGATCCACAACTTGCTGACAATTTTGCAACAGTACCGGATCAACACGCCAGTCCCCAGAAATATCAGAAACCTTGAGCAGATCTTCCAACTAGAAAATGAAAAAATATTATAGAAATACTTTGTGATTAGGTACTGTATTTTATGTAATGTGAACCAAGACCGTTAAGTAATTACCGTAGCTCGACACAAATCAGTAATTCTTTCGTTTTGATCCCGACTTTGGGCATGTTCCATCAGGCAATGAATTGTTTTCCCATTAAGTCCTCTATTGGGGCAAAATTTAGCCCTATCTGTAGAGCAAGCGGAGAGTAATTCAGGCGTAACTTTAAAATCCTGCATCAATGCTTTACGATGTTGCCTCATTTCTTCCACACAGTCGCCATTTATTTCATTTCCGGTGTGGGCAGCATTTTCCAGACACAGGAGAATCTGCGACAATCGTACATGCTTGTCCGCCGTACTACTTGCCTCTCTTCGACATCTAATTTGGAAACAAACATGTATTATCTGTAATTATATTAATTCCTGATATTTTTGTACATTTTTAGTAATCGATTTTGATTTAGCATACCTGAATTTCTTTATTTCATTTTTGCAGGAATAAACGATTCCACTAGCTCTGCAATACCATTTTAATCAATTATTAGCAAACCCCAATTAGTAAGAGATCATGAGATCAGAATATTATATTATTAACAAACTAATTTTCCAGCTAATGCAAACTGACATGTTAATTACAATTTAATTTCTGCATTAATTTTCATTTATAACTGTATTACAGCAACGGGGATATAAAAGAACATGTTGTAACGCAGTTAGTCATTTTGTCACTAAAATCATACTACATACTACATATCATGGGTAAAATATTCTATGGTTTTATTTTTATATTTTCCGAAAACGAAACATGCCTGTAATCTTGCCAGCCGAGGCGCTGTCTTCTATAAATTTGTTCTCGACAATCAGTACTCATTTCTACTTCTTGTTTGTGTTTTAACAAACACTTATATACTCGTCCATTACCGGCTGTAACCCTCGCACAAAACCTATAAAATTATCGCATGGACATTGATAAATACGTTACAGGATACAATGCTAACGTTTGTAGTGTAGTACTATTTTGAAAATATTACTTTTCTCTATCATTACGGCAAGCGAAATATAAAGCTCTGTCCAAATGGAAATCATCAACTTGCAACTCAGCAATACGAAGAATTTCAACTGCGCATTCATCCCTCAGTTCTTGAATTTTGTTAGACAGACATTCAATAGTTTTTCCCTGAGAATGTGGAAGCTGGGTAATACAAAGAAATCATATAAAAGTTAGATCTGTTTAGTAGATGCCTGAATCTTTTGATAAACATTTATAATGAGAACATAAATCTTTAGTACCTTTTGTATGTTTTTAACCACATCATTTCTGCCACATCTAGTTTTATTAATATCTTCGGAACATTTTGTGGCAAATCTTTCTATCATTTCGTAGTCTGAGAATATGACTCCTTCTAGTCGGGTTATCCAACTGAGACATTTTTCTCTAAAAACAACGCAAAACAAAGCACAATTAGTAAATCCACAGTTAGTACAGCCTTTCTGCCTCACTAACAAGTTAACAAGTAAACTCTTTGTTTAGTTAAGGGGAGTAGAGTATTGAAATACTATATCTTACTTGACCACTTTATCTTTGTTTTCAATTAAGCAATTGACAAGATTTGATCCTTCTTGTTGCCTCGTATCCCAACATGTAGTTTGTTTGAACTCTTCTTCGCAATCAGGGCTTGAAAGCTTGAGAAATCCATCATTTTCTGTAATTTCTTTTCTATACAGCCAAAGAACCTATGCAGAGAAAGAGAACAATTTCAATTTCATTCGATTATATTAAAGATCTTTAATTATCCAACCCAACATTATTTATCTATACATTTCTTACATGATTACAGGTGTCAGATACTTCGTCAATTCCATTTCTCTGTTAAATTGGAAATTAATGAAATTAAAATCATATTTTATGTACTTTACAAATTATCGCAAATAAAAGTGATATAATACTAAATTATAGACTTGCACTTGAACCTCACCTTTTGGTTTAAAATGCATTCGAGAGCGTCTAAATCGGCGAGATTTTCGGGGTGTTTACCGCATATCCTTGTTAAGTCCCCCTGACAGGCAGGATTTGTAGAAACTTTAGTATTTTGACTATCGGAAAGAAGTGAAGAAGACTGTCGCTGCTTTCCTCCATTGGCTATCGGGTTGATATCATTCTCTAGCGATAAAGATGCATCGGTGGACAGTAACAGCAGGTTTAAAATAATAAAGTTGACGTAGACGCTTCGTCCCACAAACATTGCTACTTCTATACTGCTTTTTCGATGTCGACTAGCTATATTTAAATTTAAATGCTTCATCTAATTTAATAAAATACGGATTTTACATGAAAATTGACTAATGTGGTCCTACACTGCCAACTGTCAGCGTAGGCTTACTGCTAATAACTCTGACCTACTAGTTCTATTTTAATTTAATTTACAACTACGTTACTTACAGGTAGATTTTACGCTAATACTAATCGAAAATGCTGATTTATAAGAATTCGGAAATTCACAGAGACAGCAAATACAGAATAATTATAATATGATAAATTCAGACAATGTCAATGGCTATTAAGTTTATCAATTGGCAATAGAAGTAGTAGCTGTATTGATTACGGCTAATCAATCACTATCTGTGCACCAACTAATTACTTTCTTAATTATTCGAATTCTATCTACTATAATGCCTATATTTATGTATAGCCAAATATAATTATATCTGTGGTAACAATTTGGTATTTCCACTAATTGACAATCGCCTATATGGCATACGTACGTAATGTATTTTAACTTGGAAAAGGCTATACTTCCCGTGTTTCTTTCAACTAATCCATCACTGGACAAGTTCTCTTTCAAATTATTATGTAACTAAAATGATAAAAATGATGGTACAACATCTGTAGTATATATAGTCTTTTCTCATTTGAGTTTTCGCGGCTTACGAAGGACATCTTTGTGTGCTTTATTCTTAAGTGTGTAAACGCCTACTCTTCCATAATGAGAATACCTCTGGAGCTCTTCCCAGAATCTTGGAATGCATTTTATTGCATTCCATTCCACGACATAAATAGGTTATTGACTTAATTATTGAGATGATGACAGGACAGAATGACTCTTTTAATTACTTTGCACGTTTAATATCAGGATTTAATTCCTGACTTTCGCTTTATAAAAGATAAGGTTATATTTATTTATTCATTCATGGTATATCAAGTGTTCTGGATATAGTTTTTTGTTGTTAAAAATATTTTAGGAATATTATACATAATTTCATTATCTATATGAATACGTTAAAAATTGCTTCAGCAATGATTTCATGTTGAGGATATATCACAAACGCAGTTGCGTTCTTCCCAAATTGCCTTAAAGTTGCCCCTTGTATTTCAAAGTCACTATGGAACATTTTAGGGCGGGTTTCCAAATCTACAATATCGACAAGATCTTCCCCAGTTTGCATTGCCTTAACAAACGGTACACATCCGATTGTTATATGAGCTCTGGAATCAGTGGGATGAAAATCTTCTTTTTGGCGAACTAATACTATTCCGGGATACGAAGTGTGCAGATCTGATTTACACTTAGGATCCTTCACTTTCTTACTATCTTGGTTAACTTCCACTTCGTTCATTTTTGCTATTTGCTCGCAGTTGAACTCGGTGGTGTGGGACAAGGACTCGTTGACCACTTGTTTAGTGGGTAACGTTCTTTCGTCGAAAAGTGTTTTTTGGGCTGCGGTAAGTTTTACTCGGTAGCCGAAAGTTTTCTCGGTAAAAAATAACCCAACAATGTGGAGGTTAAACGATTTTCCTATAAAATGATGTACATTTTCTTGATATGGTAGGCACTGCTTTCGATCACAAAATTTTACGGTAATATGGTACTCTAGCTTATCGTCAGGTTTCCGTTTACCAGGCTTTTTATACAGGTGAAGTGGATCTAAAAGTTTCATAAAAAGTTCCTAGGTTATTATATGAAAGTAATTACCATTCATGTAAAAAATGTTTCCAGTTTTTTTAACTCCTGCAGGTTTAAATTTAAAAGTTACTACGTTAATCCGAAAAATGAAAAGGTGTAAGTTTTCAATCAGTGATTAATTTTCAAAATGAAACAAGATGTGAAGCATCAATTAAGGCATCACAAAGAACTTCATCAAACTTTTAGTTGTCTAACACACATTGACAGCATTTGTGAAAGTTTTAAATGGTGCTTCTATGTAAAAAGGGAAAGCAAATGATTCTATATTTGATAGAAACACTTGACTATATACATAGCGGTAAGAAATTGGAGACAATTTTATATAAATACCCTGTATTCCGTGATTATTCAGAAGAGATTGAATAAAGCGATTAAATTGATTTACTCGAAGACATTCTGTTAGATAATGATGTGCAATTGTTTTTAATGAGACCGAGACGGAATGATCGAAAAACCAGGCGTAGTACAAAACGTGACGAGCGATTTCCGTTTGTCCAATGCTCTAATAAAACCACAACGAATATAATTTAAAAAAAATGCAAGATGGTTCAACTGCCATTGCATTTGGGTTACTTACTTCCGGGTAAAAGTTAGTGGTACTGATTGGTACTTATATAATATTTATGTATTTTAAATGTAAAAAGTTTATTACTTTATTTGGACTAATCTGCAATTTATGGAATACATCAGAAAGGCTTTCATCCTGAATGGGTGACAATTGTGCGTCTCGTTCACTAGCTTTTCTGCATTTTCGACTACCCCTGGAGGATTTTCCATGCTGATGCGGTTGCTCTAGTTTGCATGTGCAAGTCGTGCTTGAAGAACTTCTATTGCCCATTTTGGTACCCCTCGTTCTATTATTTGGACCAATTTCCACAATGGGGTAACATACTTGACACGCTGTCGATATCGTATAACTTTCCCGTGCGATTTCCTCAGCATATGTTGGCGCTGCAGCCAGTTCCAGTTTCGTTTCTGAGGTTTTCTTTTGTGAAGTCTTCGTGTGATCGGTTTGTGTTTGCTTCAGCTGTTTCTCTCCTTTCCTTTCCACCAAATCTAGAATTCGTAAGTAAATAGATCCACTTTAGTACAAAGTCCACCATTATTTTATTTACTCATATTGAAACTCAGGAGCAAGGTAGGTCGTACTAATTTATTTAATAAGTTTAACATTTGCATTTCAAAATGTGAACTTACAATTACAATTGTACAGCGCCATATTGTGTTAAAGAAAAAAAGATTGAATTGATTTTTGTAAAATAGTCAAAGAAGGGGTTATTGGTGTTTGGGTGTTCATATCCAAGTACTTAATTGCAAATGCACTGTACATCTTCCGTTGATACTATATAATATACTAT